>JASZXS010000364.1:0-16773 GCA_035521475.1 Tremellales sp. Uapishka_1 | reverse complement strand
TCTCCGGTGGGGGTGGCGAGGAAGAAGGAAGAGGCGGATGGGGAGGACGGGAGGGGAAGCAGCGATGGGTCGGCGTTGATCCATGCCGAGGCGTCGAAGGAGGGAGGGGAGTCGAAGGATGGGTTGGAAGGGAATGAGTTTGGGATGGGAGATGCGTCGGTTTGTTCTGATGGAGTGACGAAAGATTGACACAACTCCTCCTTCTCGGTCGACGAGGAGAAGTCAAATAACCCCTCGACGAACGCCGACATGTCCTCCATATCCGCGTCGTTTGATCCTGGAGTGGAGATGGAGGGTGGAGACGATTCGGATGGAGAGGTGGAGAAGGTAAACGGGGTTCCGCTTGACGACATTGCATCCTCGATGAGTTGTGCCAGCTCTGCATCAGAGAGAGGAGATCCTGTCGCGCCGAAGTCGAACTCGTTGTCGAATCCGCTGTTGAAGACCGGTGTCGGGTTGAGAGGAGTTGGCGGGGCAAAGTTCATGTATTCATCGGGATCGAACGGAGCCTCGGAGTCAGAGGACGAGGGGAAGTGCATGCTGAGCGAGGTAGCGAGTCCAGTCGAAGGCTCCGTGCCACGGTACGATACGTTGGGGTACGCAGGGGGAACCGACGGCGCGCTGTGTTCGACTTGTCGAGGAGCTTGCGCGCGTTTAGGTAGTCCTCTCACCGGTCGGGAGTGGGTGATATCGTGCGAAGGGGGATGCATTCTCGGTTGGTCGGAGGGCTCCGAGACGATTCTTCTGCCGGGGGGAACGACTTGCTCTGTGACTCTGCTTTGGACTGCAGAGGCAGAGGCTGTTCTTCGTACTTCGCTTCGTCGCTGTCGGCATCGTTTGTTTTGGAACTGGAGAGGAGAGGCGTAAGCACAAGAACAACAATAGTGACCAGAAAAGCGAGCGAAGGGAGCGGACAGGGAGGGATTTGATTCCGGGATGACCACAAAGGGAAACGGAGACGCGTTTCACGGAACAAAGAAGCTCACCGCTTCTCTTAATGGCAATGGTGACGATGGTGGACGAGGAAGTGACGGCAACGGTGGGGGGATGACAGCTCAAGGATTGATGTGAAAGACTGACCCAAGTTCGACACTGCGAAGGAAGAGGAAGTGATCAGCCACAACACACGGAGGGATGCTCCAAATTCACTTGATGGGGAGTGATGCCCGCAGCTTCCGCTATTATCTCGTTTTCACGTTGGGAGAGGTTGGCCGAGTGAGAGAAGGCAGCTTCGAGGATGTTGATAGTATGCTGTGTGCAATCAGACGTGATCATGGACAAGGCAGTAGTTGACCTACAGGCTTGAAGATGTTCGGCTTGACGACAGTGTTCGGAGCAGGAACGGATACCTGACAGAGCCGGTCCATTGCTAACGAGCGCAACACCAACATGCCTCTGTGGAGGAAGCCTTGAAAGATCCTGTAGATTGACTGCTCCAGTCCAGCGTCGGAGATACCATGGCTTTCGAGAGACAATGTCTCGGAGACAGTTTTCCAATACGTCCAAGCTACGCGGTCGCGCAAAGCTATAGCAGTTTCCTTTACTCGCTCCATGACTCTGGTTGTGCTGTCGAAAGAGCTTTGAACAGCTTGAATCGGCTTCCAAAACTCGGGCGTAGGAAGGTCGAAGGCGACATGGCGGGAGGAGACAGCCAACGTACGTGAGGTGGGCGTTCCGCTGGTGGCCTGCAGTATTTTTTCGGTAGTTGCAATGATGGTAGTCAAGCTGGCTTTATCGACGTGCGTGTAAGACATAACGAATAAGATAAATAAATCAATAGGAAGAGGACCAAGACTCGCGAGAACGGATGCACCAGATATGACCTGGTGGCGCTCTCCTGGACGAACAATGGCGAGTGTGAAGCACACAATTCGAGGGGAACAATAGAGAAATCACCGCTCCACCTCCTTTTGTTCCCTGATCTGAAGAGGACAATGCGTAAAGTAGGGGTGTGGCATCAGACCACGACAGCTCTTTGTGCACGGCACCGCATGCATTCATCCTGTCTCAGTTCATCTTTCAGATCTCTACTCCTTATCCACCTCCACTCGTACACCTCAAGCACTACCCGCTGCGATGAGATCCATACTTTCCACTGAGATCAGCAACCGCCTGTTCTCAAGAAGGCTCATCGAGTTTCAAGCTCGATGCATGGATGCGTTCGCCTGCGACGCACTTGATGAGACCCTAGTTGAAGAGATGGAAGACATGCTGCAGGCCATGTCGACCATAGAGGCGAGCGGACTGCTAAATTCTTCCACTCGCGAAACCGCTCAAAGAGTTACTTCCAATTTGATTCTCATTGGCGGTATTATCCTCTCGAAGGATGATTTCGCAAAGGCGCAAGTAGATGATCTTGTCAACTGCTTCAACACTTGCGCTCTCAATAATTCAGGTACATTAGAGAGTGAGTCTTGAAGGACTGAGAATATGTACCTTGATCGAATGCTCACGAAAATTACGCATGACAGTCCATAGTCCTCCTCCCGCAACGAATAAGCACGCCAAACGTGTTTTTCCGTTCACGTCATATGGTTGTTCCAGAACCGCTATTCGCGACTGGATGCTCCGCAACCTCTCCTGCCCATACATCTCCCCCGACGAACGACTGTCCCTCGCTAAAGTCGCCGACGTCACGCCGAACAAGCTCGACTCCAGCCTCACCAACCTTCGTCGGCGCTCAAAGTACCTCGATATCAAGGACAAATGGGCTCGAGGGGATGTCGAGCGGATGCGAACTCTCATCCGGAACTACGAGAAGGGAAAAGAGAAGCGGCCAGAGTGTATCGCAGACATCGAGAAGTGCAAGGACTATCTGAGCGGGAGGGAGAACACCAAGGTCAGCGGATGGGTGGCGGCGGTATGTCTTTCTTGTACAATGCACGACTTGACCTGACAACGACGCAGGTGACACCCGACGCGAAGCGACAGAAGCGTGTGGCAAACAGATCGTCCATGTCCTCCCTTTCCTCCAGCCGGTCGATATCGTCGTCCTCCTCATCGTCAGCGTCATCCTACTGTTCCACCTCCACCACTTCATCTCTCGGTACTCCTTACGAGCATCGCATACCATTCTCCTTCGAGCCCTACCACCTCACCCCGGACCCGCACTTCCACTTCGGCATCCCTCTCACTGTCAAACGATCGGGTTCGGAGCCCTCGAGCACCCCTCCTGCTACCTTCTCCTCTCCCACCTCTTATGTCACGCCGCAGCGATCTCTTCCCAATATGGATCAGCCTCGATTCCAATTGCCTCAGCACTACGAATTCGACTTCCGATCGCCGTTAAATCGTAGGGTGGAGAGTCTGTGATTGCAGAAAGGCGCGGGACGTCACTTGGCTTCATCATTGCTCATCCTCCCAAGGCCTATCGCTTGTATGCTATCTTCTCAAGCTCACATCATCTTGTATATACCCGCCTCATGTCTCTTGTACCCCGGATGGCATATTTGTAGCAGCCATCTTCTTCATCTTGCTAGGTCCACCATCAGCCATAAGCATTCGAGTATTCGCAAAGCCTATTTTGCAAAACGCCATTCGATTATCAGCGGATGTCTAGAGACGGACATGTCGGCATCAAAGTTGGGTCATCTTGGCGCTGTCAAATTCGTAGATTGTCAAGGCATGCATGTCTTTTGACATGCGAGATGTTACAACTTCAAGTTACGTGCTTCCAGCTCCTCCGCTGATACGACAGCTGCTATTCCGCTTGCTCAGCTGTGGTTTCGAAGTCAGCGCCTCTGGACAGAATGGACGGCAGTAACATAACAGGCTAGACACGCAATATGGCATCACTGATCGCGATATCGACCACACGAGATACTCCGCAAAAACTGCATATACTGGAAGTTCGCACCCGCAGATTGTACATGTGCCTCTCTCCTGGCGTAAACCGATCCGAAGAAGAAACCTCGTGTGACCGCGGAGCGGAGATGACTTCGCCATATTGAATTTCGCCACTCTCTCAATGTCGCTTTCCGGGCAAGCCCTGTGCATGCTGCTGGTTCATCACTCCCGCTACCATCAGCGTCTCCGATCAGCGACGAGAAAAGTCCCTATGGCACGATACTGAGCGGCTGTAAGTGATGGTAAAGGGATGTGAATATTTGAGCATGAGTATGAACTTAGTCGTCAAAGCACGTAAACTGTGAATGCCCCAAGCTAAAGAGCAAGGAGACGGGTCGAGCGGGATAATGGGAGTTGATCTTATATAGAGAGTGTCGCATGAGTGGGCTACATTACGAACTGATTCTTTTGCCATTAAGGAAGGCCAGATACATACAGTAATGAGGCACTCTGGAGAAGCCGAGATCGTTGCCAGCTGGACACCGTAGATCCGTCCAGATCTGTTAGATATTTAAGTGTAGAGAGGATGCATGATATCGCTACGAAGTGCTGTCCTTATATACCCTTCACCCGGCTCATCGACCGATTGGTTCTCGGTCGGAATCCTCGGATGAGTTTCTCAGTCGAGTTTCTCAGAGATACTCGTACTAGATTCTCGTACTAGATTCTCTCAAGCCACGGGATCATGCGGATAGATCCCACTAGACCCGCCCTCTCCCGCCGCGGGTACCTACAGCGGATACTAACCTTCTTCAACAAGATTTACCTCACCTCAGCCTGTAAGGTATATATATGCAACGTCTTTCGTCACCTTCATCTATTCTCATCTCGACTTGCATATCGGTCCGACGCTTAGACCATTCTAGCGAGCTTGCACGTCTCGCTCGTTCTGTCAGGATCTAGACCCTCATCCTTGTGCCGTGGAAGAGCTGACCCGGGTTGACGGGCGTCAGAGAGGCGTGAAGGGATATCATTTGAGACTCAGATCAGACATGGTCCATCGCCAAACACTCTGGTATCAGACGAAGAAAGGGAACCTAGAGAGCGAGGAAGGTCGGATCATCCCCTTCCTTCCATCTGTGAAACGCTTGATGGTGACTAGCCGATCTCCCCATCTGATGCGGGACCTATGAAGGCGGATCAACAACTTTCGTTTTAAACGTGTGAGGCTTGATGGTAATCACTCCTCAGAAGACGCTCGGCGTCACCTAACCTTCCGCTCGTTGTCGTCCTTCTACTGGCCCCTTGTACGCAGCGATCAAGATGGCCGCCCGTGTCGACATCTTGTCTCTGACACATCGTGGCGGAGATGACATGCTTTGGCCGGCCGTCCTCCTCTGGCTGCGGCATGATGCTGACTGTCGTGTTTCCACTCATCAGAACCCACAATCAGCGCATCACAATTCGACTCTTATTGAGTCCCCTATCAGGGGTAGTAGGTCGTCCAGTTTCATCAGAGGAAGGCTTTCGACGAGCCGAAGCCGGATCAGTATCCCGCAAGAAATAAGATATATAAACTTCCAATCGAAGCGCGTATACGTATCTGTTCTCCACCACAACACCACCGTTACTCTGTCTAACAACCGATCAAAATCGAAATCGACAAAACCGCTATAAGATCAAGTATGTCCAGCTCTGGTTCACCTACAAACACTAGCCTTCGGGGCGACGGCTACAAACGGAACGAGGCTTCGACCTACGACAAGAATTGCTCTATCTGTACCGAGGGTTACAACGTGTATCCCAGAGGTACCAATCAATCCTGCTGGAGGCATCCGCAGGGTACCACCGTTGTCTCCGCCATCCAGCGGGTCAAACAAAGCTTTCCCGATGGCACTTTGAGAACTTGGGCTAAGCCTCCCGTATTCTCCAATAGTTAGACTCGGTGAAAAGACATGGGGAAGGTATTATGAAGGGTGAAGCAGAGTAGACGAAAGACTTTTGGAGTGAAGCAGATGTATGGCGATATCTGCGACTGTTCTGATCCTGTTGATTGCAGATCAAAGCTACCCAGAAGCCTGACCACGGTTTGAGCGGTGAATGATCATGGTCTTGTTCCGTTACAATGAACAACGCGAAGTTTCCAGGTGGGTCGCCCCCCGGGGATAGCATTATTCGGTGTGATACTGATTGCCTAGAAGAACGGGCTCTACGCTTTCCAAGTACATCACGTGGTCCGCTAGAGGAGCAGCGGTCACTCAGTCTCGAGAGGGTCAGATGTGCGGCGAGTAATCGACGAGAAGAATCAAGGCCCAGAATCTTCGCCATGAACATGTGCACTCGTCAACATTTCATCGCCACTTGTGTATGTTCACGCTGCGGACCGTACAATGTGCGGGCTCTGTCACGCAGTGAGGTGCGAGATCACTGTCGCCTTTGAACACCAAATGGAAGGCTGGCAGTGGGCCGTTGACAGAAATTGCGATGCCGTAGTCCGGCGTCACCGGATGAACGAAGACGCACCCCGCCTGATTCGGCAGTATCCCTTGTCTTCTTCTATCTTGTCATACTAGCACGTCATAGCAATCTATGACATTTGCCATGGGAGCGACAAAGGTGTGCAGTAGTCGAAACGTCCGCAATAAACTCGAAACGACCGCAATACCAATGGAGGTGTCTCTTCCTTTCGTGTAATCGTTGTCTTTTGCTTCGCTGTCCGGCACCTCTTGAATGGAGTGTATCGGTGGAGTATATGACGTCTCCTCCCCATATCATGACTGGGAGAATCTCGAGAACAAGGGAGCGCATCTCAAGGGAGCGCAATTCCTCCTTTGCGGTGGCGAAACGCGGTCTCCATGTCGTAGATATATAAAGTGCTCAAGGAAGACGTTATCTTCCCAGACATTTCAACAGAGAATCAAGCGACACATTAACCGATATCATGAGCAGCGAGAACAATACCACGAATATGAACCCTTCCGCAGGGCCTCCCTCTGAACAGGCCCATTCGAATGGGCATTCGGTTGACCAAAATACTTCGGGAGGGAATGCTAACACCTTCGCTAACACCTTGGACTCGCTTTTCCCTGAAGATGGGTTTTACATCAATAAAGACTATCACATAACCAGCTGCAAGGACTGTGCTACAATTTCTACCTTCTATTGGGACTGGGGAAATGGCAGTTACTGCGGAGAACACTCTGCATCCAAAAATACTCTCGAAGTCTGGTCTGGAGCCAGAGGCCTGAAAAAAGAATTCAACAAAACCGATCCCGACGTCTCAACTCAAATTCGGCAATGGGTAGACCCCCAGCAACCTTCGGGAGTCTGACAGTTAGTCGCTATGCACAAAGGCTGGCGTCATTACTCATCTATCATTTCAGGCTTTCCTCTAAAGGAAAGGTAACGGGCTAGTGGCGCGCGGGGAGGGGAGGAGTAGACTGGATTGTCGTTGCGTAGGAGAGGCTCAGCGATGAATGGGTGGACGACTTAAAAATTTCAGTTCTTGAGCTCCATGTGGAGTTTTGACGTGACGATGACGTCCGCTCCAACTGACTGGTGAAGCTCCAGCACTACAGTGGTCCTTTATAAGCTCGGCTGCACTCACGTGCGAGACGTATTGGCGTATGACGAGTCACACTGCCAGTCCCTTGGCGAATGACAAGCACGCTGCGTTTTCGCCGCTGCCTGTATTTCGGTAGCCTCTACTGCATGCGCCATGCCACCAATAGGCGCAACCGATATCTATCGCCGTCACATCTCGCAAAGATATCTCACGTGAAGACGTCCGAAGCGAACGAAACAGTACGGCTCGGCTGCGCGGTCCTTTCTGCTGCACTAGTCTGTCTGATCTCGCCTGCTAATCGTCTCCGCCTTGCAGTATTTCTTCTCTTTATCTGATCTTGTATGCTCACACTGCATCCCCAAGCAAGAGTCCATTATCTACCCGGCAAACTACCTCGTCGTCTTTCGTCCATGATATCCTTCCCTCTTCCCTGCGTCGCCTTTGGCCCGATACCCGGGGTATCATGCCCGATGATCCCCCTCAGTCCCGGCGTTTGCGGGAGATAATGCGTCGGGGCCAAGCCTAAACTCGCTGCGGCATCTCCGTTGAGCGGACTGGAGAACAACCAGTGTGACGAGAGTGATGACGGGCCCGGCGACGGTCGGATATGGTGTGGGGTGGAGAACATCGATGGGTGAGACTCGTTCAAGCTCCGCTTGGCGAGCGGCGCGCGGAAAGGTGATGACGGGGGATCTTTTCGTTTTTGGAGTGACGAGGGCGGCGAAGGGGACTGTGAGAGTGGTTTTAAATGAGATCTGGCTTTGGGAGCGGGTGCAGGAGACTGGGAGAGGACAAAGGGGTCGTCGAGAAGGTGGTGGTGCGAGAAGGAGAGCGAGCGGGTCGCGGCTTCCGGACGAGATCTGGCGAAGGGCTGGATGAACGATCGCGATCGTGTGGGGCGGGTCGGCCTGGGTGTATCGAGATTCGGGAGGGTGGATGACGACATGGATTCAGGTTGAGAGAGTGTCAAGCCGGGGGTAGACGAAAGATTGAAGGGATCCATCAGCGCCCGTTGCGATTCATCTGATGGTTTGGTCGGTGATGAGTGGAGATTCAGCAGTGATTCGGCGGCGACTGCTTCGACAGATCCTTCTTTCTCGGCTTGTTCGTTCTCGGTTTCCTCGGAAGTGCCCTCGAGCGCAGCCGCGGGCACGGCAATGAAGCCAGACTCCCACTCCGACGATACCCACTGTTGCAGCAGCGGCCCTTTCACCTCGTCCACACTGGGCTCCGCCACGATGTCCTTCTCCTCCTCGCTGTCGTCGTCGTCCTTGGCCACCACAGTATCCTCGAATGGCTCTTCCAATTCGTGGCCAAAGGTCTCGTAGGAATGTAGCGTCACGACCTTCTCCGTGGCGACGCAGTCGGTTTGATCAAAGAACTCGGGCCATTGATAGGGAATGTCGTACTCGTCGGGCTCGCGAGTCGACCGAGTATTCGACACCGGTGTCGCCGTGACGCGAGGTGAAGAGTAGATTCGTGGCGAAATGTACGGTGCTTCTTTCTTCTTCTTCGACTTCTTCGCCTTTGCCTTCCCCTTGCCCTTGGTCTTCTCCACAATCTCCTGCGATCGGCCAATATCCGCCTCGGCGACGGCGTTGAGGAGACTCTCAAAATCGACGTCGACTTCCACGCCCGTTGAGGCGACCTCGGCGTTATCTCGGATGGCAGCAACGCCCATGAGGATAGACTCGGGTATGTTAACGCTTCCGACGGTCCCGTTGAGATACATTCTTGATGACGAAGCGACGGAGTCGTCTTCGGTGTTGGATTGGCCGCGGAATGTCGGGGCGACGAGCTTCATTCCGCAGGGAGTGGACAGTCCTTGCGGACCAAAGATCTCGAGGAAAATGGCGTGAAGCTTTTCCAGACGGATTTGTTGGCTGGGATGTTGTTAGCAAAGGCGTGAACCAGCGAAAAGTTGAAACTCACCGGTTCTTGATTGCCCAGTCTCGTTTCGACTTGAGCATCCTCTCTCTGACCTCAACGGAAGACTGCGGTCGATTCGGTTCTGTATACATCGGACGCATTAATACTTCTCCTCAGACACGGAGGAACTCCTCACCATAATCCCACCGACTTCGCCTCTTTTGCACCGCTAAGGGGATCCCATGTCGGTCCGCCAAGTGTCGCCTCGCGACACTTCTCGCATTCTTCCCATCGTACGTCTTGGCGCAGATCCGACACGTATACATCTCGAAGGTCGACCCATTGGTCCCGGGCGGATGGAGGATCAACAAGTCGTTCACCTCGAGGATCGCTCCGGGTGCCACGGGCAGAAGGCTGCCTTTGCAGTTCTTGATTCGGATCGTGGGAGGTGCTTGGGAGGCGAGGCTGGCCGACGACAAGGCGGGCGAGGGATGGGAGGTGTTGATCTGGATGGACGAAAGGACTTTCGAGCGAGATTTCCGGCCTTGTGGTTTGGGTCGGACATGCGAGTCACAAGACGGGTCGTAGTCGTTGTCTTCGAGGTGAGCGGCTCGTTGGCCGCGTCCTTTTCGAGGCGGGTTAACTCGCGCCGGCGGCAGAGCACTCGTCCATTCCTCACTGGAATGAGTGACCGAGTTAGACTGTCCATGAGGCTCGGTGTGGTAGTGATGCGCGACCGGATGCGGGGGATGCAAGTAATCGTGCTGCTGAGGAGGATGTACAGCGGGATGAGGGTAGTTTGGATGCTGTTGACTCTGCTGGGAGTGCGCTGCGTGCGCAGAGGGGACGTGAGGCTGGGGATGCTGATGGTGCGGATCAGACTGCATTTGCTGCTGCAGGAAGTAGTCCGCTTCTGCCGGGTGAGGCTGCGAGGTCATCGGTGTTGGATATGGGAAAGCGGGGTGGTATTTGACCCATGGATACGACATCCTGTCGATGGATCAGCATTAAGCTGTACCGACATCGCAGACATCCAAGCGAAGTGAAGTCAATCAGTACCTTTGTCGAACCCTCGGCGCACAGTCACTCAACCTCCCACACGATCGACTTTCTTTGCCACCGTTTGACGAACGACGAATACGATGAAATGCTGGACAAGGACGAGAGTAGACAAGATGAGTTACAGTAACAAGATCAGTAGAATTCAAATGCAAAGGACGTGAATGACTTGTTTAGTTGTTTATATCGTTCCGTGAAACGGTGCATTGATGCGGACAACGCTCGGATCGGCTGCCATTCCCTGAACACACACAGCAAACGAGAAAAGGTGTTGGGGATCGAGGATGGGGTCCGGTAGTCCATGGCTAGATATAAGATCTACTGGGCGCTGTTTCATACCGCATCACGAGTATGCAACAAGGACACACGGAGAGAGGACAAGTTTCGGAGTGGGAAAAGAAGACATTCGCCACGAGGGCAGCGCCACAGGGTGCCCTACTCCGTTCACTTTTCTCTGCTGATACACCATGGTGTCCACAGAGCAGGGCAAGGCTGCACAGCTCCTACTACCGGCCAAGTCACTGATTCGCGCTATACATATGTGGTAGTAGCGTATTAGAACCCGCCGCATCCTGCTGCCAACTCTTCGAGGAAATCGAGCTATAATTGCATCCGGTCGTCGACGCATATATCCCTCTCGCTCGAGCTGAGAGGGCAGTACTCACGGAAGAGCCCACCCACCTGACTCTCCTATTTGCGACTCAGAAACCTGAAGGTGCAGTTCGCCAGCATTTCTGATCTGGCATAGCGCTCTCGCTCATCACCATCTCTGCCGCAAAACCTCGGATCAGTTTGCTTCCGACCCCCTTCTAAGCGGGTCCTGATATCTCTCTTCTTTCCCGCAATGACCAACTTTCTGACCCCCGCGACCGACTTCTCCTCCGCCACCTACTGGTCCAGCCGCTTCGAGACGGAGCGCTCGATAGGCTTCGAATGGCTCGTCCCCTCGTCTGTCATCCTCCCCATCATCCTCTCGCAGGTCAATTCATTACCTCCCGCCGCGGTACTTCGCGTCCTCCATTTCGGATGCGGGACCTCGAGTCTCGGCTCCGAGCTGGCAAACGTGCTTTCTCGAGGACCTAGCTTGCCGAATCAGAAGACACACATCGTAGACTCGGACTATGTCGACCCGTCTCTCCTCCCCACCTCCAGCTTCGCAAATACCGAATATGTCACATACTCTACAGTTCAGCAGGACTTGCTCTCGCCAACTTATGTTCTCGACCCAGAGGAGCGATACGATCTCCTCATCGACAAGTCGACAGCAGATGCGATCTCCTGCGGTCCGATAATAGGCGGTTACGAGCCCATACAAGTCCTCTGTACGAATCTCGCGTCGTTCACGAAACCGGGAGGAAGGTGGATCTCGATCAGTTATTCCGAGAACCGCTTTCCGGCGTCGATACTGGGCAAAGAGTGGACGGTACTCGAAAGGCAGTTGATCGACAAGCGGTGTCTGCCCGGCGGGCGGATTGTCAAGGAGAACGGCGTCGAGAGGAGAGTCTACGAGCCCGAGACGGGGATCTGGTGCTATGTTTTGGAAAGACAGTGAGCGGTGTCAGAAAGTAAGGCGGGGGGGTTGTTGGGGGGAGAAATCCTGTCAGCTCTCCACAACCGACGCTGGATTTGCTGTGAAGTAATGATAATTGAGGGTTGGAAGAAAAGCAGTAACTAAAGCAGCAACGCCGGCGAGCACCGCGGTCCTGCATACTGTGTCTGCTTCTCTACTTTACTGCTTCTAGTGTACACCTTGCTTGCTCTCCACCCACCAGCCAGAGCCAGCGCGCCCCCCTCTTTCAAGCTCTCCCTCTATTCTTGTCGCCTTGATTGACTTCTCCAGCGTCAGCCGACGCTGCCTTTCTCTTTCTTTTGTCTGTCTTCCTCTTCCCTTCTCTCGACGACCTAGGCGCCCACGCCGCCCTCTTTCTTCGACCCGAGGTCGCCCACCCAGACAGTCATGACCGACTTGTCCTGCAACCCCACTGCCAGATGCTGTCCGTCGTTCCTCCATGCCATGGCGTACTACGTGCCATCGCATCAGTCCTCATCCCCCTCCATACACCACCAGAACTCACCATCATGGGCATCGACCGGCTATTCTGCCGATCGGAGTCTTCGTCCACTTCGAATTCCTTCAATTTCGTTCCAGACTGTGAGGAGCCATCCATCAACCACCTCTCCGTTGTGGGAGACTTGAATATCAACTCACGTGAACATCCCATATCACCAACTTCCCGTTCCAACCTCCGCCCGCTATCAGTCCCAAGCCCAGCTCGCCGCCAAAGCCCGCCGGGCAAAACGCCAGCGACCCGACACCCTGCTCCAGCCCCGACAACGCGTGTAAGCATTGGCCCGAGATCACCTCGAATATCTTGATAGTCGAGTCTTGTCCGCCGCTATCAACCAAAACCAATCAGCCGATCCCACTTCCGTCTCCTATCACAATAACATACGCGGCAAGAATCATCCGCCCCTGTGTGGACCCGGGCGACCATTCCAGCGTGTTCATCCGCGTGTTTTCGCTCGACGACACGACCTGTAGCCTCTGCAACCAGCTATTCTTTGGCGTCGTCCCGTCGTACTCCTCCTCCGGAGCCTTGACCGGTGATCGAGAACGCGAGCTGGTCGCCCGGTCGTCGGGATACTGCGGCAGTCCCCATACGATGCAGTACCCGTCATCCGATACCGAAGCGAGAAGGCGTGATTCAGGTGGCGAGCCCGCACTGGGGAGCGGGGAGAATCTGACACATTGCACATCGTCCTGATGGCCCTTGAAGACGAATTTCGGGCGCTTGTCGTTGACACGATGGACGAAGACGGATTTATCGTTCCCACCCGACGCAAAGACTTCGTCGTCGAGCCAGTCGACGTCGTTGACTTCCTCTGCTGATTGAGATTGAGCTTGAATCCCAAGTACGAGAAGGATCCACCCACTGGTATGAGCATCAAAGCACGCCCGCATCCTTTGCTTCATTTCCGGTCCGAGGGCCCAGAGACAGACGGTAAAGTCGTCGCCGGCGGTGAGGATCGAGGACCCAGAAGGCGAGAACTTGACAGAGTTTATCGGTCCCCGATGATAGCTCATGATTCCTTGAAACTGGCCCGAGGGAGTGAACAACCGGCCAACGCCATCTTGAGAAACTGCGCCAGCTCATCAGCACCGCCTTCGAGAGTCGATCAATTCATAAGGAAACACCCACCGGTACACAGTACAGTTCCATCCGGATGCCACGCCATGCTGGTGATGCTCTTCCTCCCGCGCTCCATCGGGCGGTGCTCCATGAACGTCGGCATCTTCACCAAATTCAGCCCGTTCTTATCTGGTACATTCTCGAAATCCCACAGCCTCGCAATGGCATCCCCGCCCGCCGACGCGAGGACGTCCGTGTTCTTTGGATTCCAGCTGACACACGTCACGTTCTCTTTATGCCGTGTCCAGATGCCCATGTCGGACTCTGGGATCCAGATAGCCGATTTCTTTTTCGTCGTTTTCATTGTGGGGGGCGCGGAAACGAGACCGTCTGTCGTTGTTGACGTCTTTTTCGAGGCGTGGGCGGTGCCGTTCATGGACACTCGTTTGACCGCGTTCGGCCTCTCCTTTTCCTTCTCCTTCTCCGAATCGATATCCATCCCATTCTCCTTCTCCTTCTTCGGTTCACTGATCCTCGCCCTCTTCTTCTCTCCCTTCTCCTTCTCCTTCCCCTTTAGCTTGGGCGAGATGCCAGGTGGAAAGGGCGAGTCTTTCGAAGACGTCGAAACAGGCGACTTGTCCCTGATTTTACGCTTCCCTTTCGCCTTTTCGCTTTCGGGTGCTTGCTTTCTCGGATTCGAAGGCCCGGCTTCTAGTGGGGGAGGGAAGGCGTCGGCACGTCGGGGAGCGGGAGAGAGTCGCATCGTGGATGGGAGGGGTAACGCGGGGTTTTTCGACGAGCTGGCGTAGCTGGATGGACAAACATGCGGAACGAGGAGATGGAATTTGTTGGGACAAAGGGGTTTGATCAGCTCCCCGTTCGAGTTGAGATGCCGTTCCACCTCCTCCCACCGCAACCCCTTCCAGAGTTTTCGTATCAGTTCCCCGCGCGGTATACGTTCCTCTGGACGGCCAAACTTTTCGACCACAGGCGAGTCGACACGGCCGGGCGTACCGTTCGTCCGGGTTGATGGATTGCGGGTCGGTTGGTAAGGGGAAGGAAAGGCGGGATGAAAGTGTTTGAAGAGGGATGTCTGGGCGAGATTCGACTCTGCCAACATGGAAAAGGCGGTGTGGGCAAAGTTGGACTCGAGGAGGTACTGCTCGTGAGGTCAGCTACGTTACTCTCACGTACAGGAGACGACTAGCTGACACCTACCAGGTATATCAAGATATTGATCTCCACGCTCGACATCTCGACTCCCCCGCCCTCATCCTCCTGCTCCTCATCCTCCGGCACGGCCTCTGACGGATCAAAGTCCTTGTCTGTCACTTTCGGGTCCTTGGACGCCGACATTTTGGAAAGGGAATCGATCGCAGGCGGACCGTTGGCGGTAGTTTCCGGATGAAATGGCGGTGAAACACGGCGTTGCGGTACGAAAGTCGATTTTTCCCTGTTGATGCGTGTATTATAAGCCGTGCGAGTGAGCCCAAGTAGAGTACGCGTTATTCCCAAGGTGAAGCAGACGAGATCGAGTCGGTGTAAATGTTGTTGATGAGGAAGAGAAAGAGGGGGAGTTGGTGATTCGCTAACGCCGTAATGCCGCCCGGTGGTGTGGTCTACACGAGATGGACCCGTCTCCCGCGTCCTGCTGCATCTCTTTGATCCAGCATCCATCGCAGGGGACACTGCCCGCCCCGCATCGACACCATGCCAGCCATATCCTTCCTCCCATTCCTGCAGACGGTGCCGTTCGCGACACGGATCCTCACCCTCACCCTCGTATTCTTCTCCATCCTCGCCCTCCTGCTCGAGATTCTCGCGACCGAAAACTCGCCGTACGCGTCAACGACAGGCTCGGAACTACCATGGCTGGTCATGATACCCGCGCAGTCGTGGATGTACCCATGGACGCTGTTGACGTCCGGGTGGGTCGAGCTGAATATCTACGAGGTGCGCGAGGACAAGGCTGCGGACCGCGGAAACTGATGTTGGATCATAATCAGTTCCTCGTCTCGGTGGTCTCGCTCCCGCTGGCCGCGCGGTATCTGGAGCGAATATGGGGACCGAGAGAGTTGATCCGCTTCAGCATCATCGTCATTGTCGGCTCGAACATCATCGCGTTCGGCTTCAGCTGGCTCACGTGGTTCGTGCTCGGGCAGGACGAGGCGCTGTGAGCTACTCCATACCGTTTGATGAGATGGAAAGCTGACATGTCTCAGATACGGAGTCCCCTATCACGGACTCACCGGCCTCCAAGTCGGATTCCTCGTCGCGTTCACGCAGTTGATTCCGGAGCACCAGATCCAGGTGTTTGGCGTGCTGAAGCTGCGGGTCAAGGTGGGTACCTGCTTGTGGTCTCTCCGACTCCCGAGTACCCAGCTGACGACGACAGTCTGTTCCCGGGATCCACCTCCTCATTTCCAACGTCCTCGTCATCTTGCTTGGCCCATCACCGTACATGCTCATCCAATTCGGGTTCTTTGTCGCTTGGGTGTATCTGCGATTCTTCAAATTGTCGGATAACGGAGAGTTCCGCGGGGATCGCTCAGAGACTTTCGCGTTCCAGTACTGGTTCCCGCCTCCTGTCCGGTGAGCTTCCCCTGTTGCTTGTCAACGCGCGGCTGACCCATGGCAGACCGTACATCTCCATTGCGGCCAACTTTGTGTTCAAGATGGCGGTCCGGGTCAAGCTGGTACAAGGATGGGAGGAGCCGGTCAATGCGGGAGGATACAACCTGCTCCCTGGCCCAGGTGGCGCGCGTGCAGAGGCGGAACGAAGGAGGTGAGCTGGTTTTGACGAGAGACGCGATGGGAATGGTGCTGACCGTCCACAGGGCACTGGCGTTGAAAGCTCTCGACGCGCGGCTGGCGTCGGGCGCCCCGGCTCCTGCGGCGGGGGCGAGTGCGAGTGTGCCGGTCGTAGCGGCTCCCGCGGCGCCGGCGGCAGTAGCACCGACAGAAGAGGAGAAGAAGGACAAGGTGGCAGAGTAGACTACAGAGGAATGGTGTTCGAGCGAGCCAGGGGGAGCCCGCCAGCCTTACGTTCCTAGCACTGCCCGAGATGACAGGGCTCCTCCACCAGGGGGAGCCCGCCAGCCTTACTTTCCCAGCACTGCCAAACGCAACCTGCCGGCTTCTTGTGTACCACGTCGACTGCTACAAGGAGCAACCCGGACTGGACTCGCGCGCAGAGAGAAACAACGCACTGACTGGCTGTTTCCTCTCTCTGAACTCGTTGCCACTCCAAACCGCCACTGCCACGTGGTCGTTGTTACTCTGTGGTGGAGACTCCTGGACTCTTGGCCGGCCTCCGCAGTGGAAGCGCTTTTTTAGGGGCAGCCGGGGGGAAGAGCGACGCGG
>JASZXS010000363.1:0-16876 GCA_035521475.1 Tremellales sp. Uapishka_1 | reverse complement strand
GGTGCGGGGAGATTGGGGGGTGTAATCTCGAGTGATCTCCGGGCCTAAACGGTGTTTCACCCATCCAATCAAAGCACAAGGTGGGCAAACGGGGGATGCCCAGTTAGCTCACGGCCGAGAAGGGCAATTCACCACGCACCCAAGGGGTCCCCGCGGCAATTGTCAATGTGGCACCTGCCTTACTCAGCGTCAGGGCGCTCGTCCCCCTTTAGGCGTGGAGTAGTAAGGACAGAAGATTCAGATGAAAGCTAGATACATACACAGCGATCAACTCACCACCCTATAGCTGTATCAACACTGGCCAGGACATTCGCTGTGCCGCTCGCTCTGCAGACACCCTCCTATCGCATCACTCGGTGCCACAGATCGGCGGTATCACCCTTTTCGGGCAGCGCACTGCCGCCCTCGGTCTCGCATCTCGTGGCTTCTGCCAACGTGCTTCCAACTTTTGTTCCGCTTCAATTCGATCGACCACTTCCGCTACAACTTCCATCTCCATCTCCATCTCTTACCCAGCTTCTTGACGCGCTCGGGCTTCCTTTCATTTCCCGCTGACCTCCTCTGAGCGGTGAAACCCTCGCACCCAGTAGCGATTACCATCCATCTACCTCACCAACCCACACCATGGAACCCCTCACCCCCAACACAGCCGCCTTCCTGTCCTACCTTTCCAGCACCTCCACCTCGGAACCTACCTCCCTTCCTCCCTCGGCATTCTTCCCCATCCCAGGAAGAGACACGCCCGAGACTTCGCCCTCGTCCATCGAAGCGTCCAAGGATGTCCGCGTAACGCCGTCCGATGAGTCGGACGCAGCAGACGGACACGGGACGCAGCGATCTGGCAACCTCCATAAGCGCAAGGCGAGCGGTGCGCAGCAGCATCCAGAGCTGTCGGAAGATGATGGCAAGTAGTTTCGGACGGCTTATCTCCCGTATCATGCTTACCGCACTTTCGTCGCCAGAATCCGACTCGGAACCACCCTCAGGCCACGAGGGCAAGCGCCCGCACCCATCGCAGCCGGCGCGAAAGGGAGGTCGACGAAAGTCGGGCGTCGAAGAGGAAGCGCCTGCCTCTGGGAAAAAGGACAACAAGGCCGCCAAGCGGAAAGAACAGAACCGCGCGGCGCAAAAAGCGTTTCGGGAGCGCCGGGAGGCGCGTGTCAAGGACGTGAGTGACGGAGCATCTCGGGACCATCTCTTGGTCGACCTCTCCGTGACCATCTCTTGGTCGACCTCTCCGTGACTCGTGACTGACGGTACACCCAGCTCGAGAGCAAGGTCGCCGAACTCGAACAAAAGTCGTATGGCGCGTCGGTGGAGAACGAAAACCTCCGGGGGATCCTGAAACGACTGCAAGAGGAGAATGTGCATCTCAAACAGTCGGCCTTCACTTTCTCGGTGCCCCTCTCGGGATCGGGCACGACACCCGTCTCCCTGCAACACGGGAAACCGCCTTCGCCACCGCGCACCGTGTCCAACGATGGCAGCCTCAAGGCCTTGCATCGGCAGGCCTCTGGATCCGGGGAAAGCCCCGACTCTCTCAATTCGATCAGTAGCAGCGACAGCTCGCCCATGGACCAATTGCTCGCCGGCAAGACATTCGCCAGCCCGTTCGCGCTGCCCGCGCAGCCGCAGGCGCAGGCCCAACAAGCCCAGCGTCAGTCTCCCGTCGAGTACCCCGCGTGGCAGCAGTCGGCTTCGAGCTCGTCGCCGACCAACTCGACGAGCAAGTCTGAAATCGATGCTTTGTGGGCGAGCTTTTACCCACAGGGAATCGACTCTGTCCTCTCGACGCAGCAGCAGCACCAGCAGCAGCAGCAGCCGCCCAAACCCGCCGCCCAGCCATTCACCTTCCTCAACTCACAGCCGTCCATGATGTCGTTCGCGAGCAGCGCCGCCCCGGTCGCGCCGTCGGACTCGATGGCGTACCGCGATTCGTCGGCCCCTGTCGCTCCCGCCGACTACTCCAACAGCTGGGACATGTCCGAGACGTCCGTCAACGAGTTTCTCGCCTCGCTCGCGGGTGGGGATACCAGTGCGAACAACAAGATGGATCCCGAGGACGACGCGTTCAATGCGCAATTGGCGTTCCTCGCGCCGTCCCCCTCGGCGCCGTTCGACCTCTCGGTCCCTGGAACAGGAACCGGCTTTTCGCCGACGAATTACCTCAACATGTCGCCCTCGCCTATCGACTTCCAGTCGCCCGACTCGGGCACAGGTTCGGCGTCTGCCTCTGCGTCTGGTGCGTCCAAGTCCAACTCGGCGTCCCCTGCCGCCCATCGGCCACACGACGTCGTCCACGTCGTCGGCAAAGACGGGTCCGTGATCGAACCCGCCGCGCTCTGGAACCAGTTTGCGCAATCGAACACGGTGAGTCCCATATCCCAGTTTCGAATATGTGGTTCAGCGGCGCTGACTGGATGTGGCAACATCAGAAACCGAGCGATTTCGTCATTGATGATCTATGCGAGGTGATGCGCGCGAAAGCGACATGTCAGGACGGTACGTTCACTCTCCTGAGCGTGTCACCGTTGAAGCTGACAGTCTCGTCCTCCCAGGCGCGCACTACATCTCGATCGACCACGCTGCTGACATGTTTAAATTCAAAGAGGGCGGCAAGGTGCCGCTGAGTCAGTTGCGCAAGGCCGATCCGTCAGCGTGCCAGCGCCGGCTGAACGAGCACTACGTGCACACGGGCGGATTCGGGCTGTAACAGGGGTTCTCGCGTGTCGAATTGGGACTCGGCAGCGTCGTAGAGACGAGGGGGCTGCTTCCCTTGCGTTTCCAGCTCGGCTGCGCAGTGTTGTAACATGTACTATAGATTATATGGACCAGTGTCGGACAGTCCGTCTTTGTCATTTGCGTTCTTTTTGGTCAGCCCCTGTAATGATCGAAGATCTCTATGCCGTCCTCGCTTTGATAGGCGGCCCGCTCTACAGTATGTGGCGCTTGGACTGACATGCTGGAAGAAATTCCATGTCGGGCGCCGTGTTGTGGCACCCCTCAACAAGACGATGCGGGCATTAAAGAGGAGAGCTCTCCGTTCCGGCTCTCGATGGTGTCGAGGGAGTTTGTCATCAGAAAACCCAGATTGAAATCGTCGAGAACCGTTCATCAGTGCAAGAGGGCAAGCAGACACGATACTCGCGCTACCGGAAGGGTCCGCATCGTTCGCGGTCCCCTCTCTCGGTCGACTCGGCTTCTCCGTGGCACGGTCCTTGCGTTCAAGAAGGAGGCCCTTGCGGTTTCACTTGGCTCCGGTGGCCCCTGCGGTCTCACTTGGTCCCTCCCGGGCTGCGCGGGAGAACGGGTCCTTTGACGCGCCATTCCAGAGACGAGTACGCCATGCTCCGAGGCGATCCGTCCGCTTCCCCGGGCACCTGCGCGCCAAGGGTCCTTTGAGGCGTCGATTCAATCACACACACACACCACCGCCGTCCGCGTCCGTGTCCCTCACAGGGTACCATTACACGCAGACAACTAGCGAGCGATGCAGACCTCACTCTCATCGAAGTAGCCACCCACTCTCGCCCATCTTTCACCTGCTGAAAGCGCCCATCCCACCGCACCATGTCTTCCACCTCCGCCACCACGACATACGACGATACCGTCCCGTCCATCGTCTACAGCGGCCACTGGTCCAACGACTCGGGTCCGTCTCTCCGTCCCTCCCGCAACGTTCCCACACTCACACTCAATTGATCGTCCGCAGGCGATGTGACGCTCCACGACTACTTCAACCAGACGGTGCACACCACGCCGGTCGACGGCAACTCGCTCACCATCTACTGGCAGGGAAACGATATCGCGCTCTACGGCGCCAAGCGCAGCAAGTGAGTCCTCTTGCTCGTGCTGGCTCAGCTCTGCCCCGCACTCAACACAAGTACCCCCCCGCGCGCAGCCACGGCTACTTTTCCGTCTCGATCGATAACGGCGCCAAGACGTACGTGGACGGCTACGCCGCCAGCGCCGTCTACCAGACCCAGCTGTTCCAGTCGACCGGGCTGCCGAACGGCACGCACGCGCTCACGTACGCGAACGAAAACAAGTACAGCTTTGTCGATTCCACGCGGGACTGTGAGTTTCCCATCTCCGATCTTGTCTGGCGATACGCGGGGGTCTCGCTTGACGCGAATTTGCGACGGTAGCCACGGGACTCGACTACGTCGTCGTACATGGCTCGTTGTGAGTCCGCTCCCCTCAGTGCGGCGGAGCCCGCGACTGATCAGGATCAAGGTACGACCCGAACGATCCGCCGCTCTCGACCGCTGCAGCGAGCTCGGCCTCGCCGACCTCTTCGAATGCCGGTCTCGCCACCGTCGCTGCGCTGCAGACGACTTCGCTCGCCTTGGGAGCATCAGCGACCGCCCCGCGCGTCTCGTGAGTTACACCTCTGTTAACGCCTCGGTACTCAATCCTCGTCTGCAGTTCCGCCCTCTCCCACACGCAAACCACGGTCGTCCTCTCCAGTTCCAGCCTCGATCGCGCCGCCTCCTTCCACTTCTCCACTTTCCTCGGCATCTTGATCGTAGTCCTCTTTAATCTCGTATTGTGATAACCCAACGTGAACGACCCAACACACAAAGTTGCTTTATTTACCTCTTCCCCTTTTTGGAACTATATTTTGTACCGTGATATGCATCTTTCATCTCTACCGTCACGTACTCTTCTCAGCCAGGGACAGCAAAAACCTCTCGCCAGCATCAATCTCCTCGGCCTCCTTACTCCTCCTTTCCGTCTGAATGATCTTTGTCCCCTCTGGCGCCTGGACCAACTCGACCGGCGCGCCGCCAATCTGTTTCGTCAAGAAATCCTCGTTCCCGCTCATGGCAGGTCGGAGGACATCTTCCATCCCCTCGTCAAACTCGTAGTAGATATCGACCTTGTCCGACGGCTTTAGTCCGGCCTCTTTACGGAGTTTGTTGACTCGCGACGTGATGGCCCGCAGCAGAGCCATGGATTCCAGATCGGCGTGTTGACGGATATCCATCAGGACAATGACGTCGTTATCGGTGGCTGTCTCGTATGTCTCCGAATTCTCGAGCTCGACATATCGGGTGACGATGAGATCGCCCTCGACGAGCTCGACACCGTTGACGTAAATCTTTTGGTCCCTCGCGTACGCCTTGATCTCTTCCGACGAAATCTTCGGGAGCTGACTCTTAACTTTGCCGATATCCTTTCGCAGCTTCTTGCCGAGCGTCGGCCAGTCGGCGCTTGCCTTGTACTTGACTCCGACCGCGGCTTCATCAGACGTGTAGACGATGTTGACGACGTTCAGTTCGGCGACAATGTACGCATCGAGGGACTTCACGTCGTCGAGGTATTCCTGGTCGTGGTGGAAGATGACCAATTCTTTCAGTGGGATCTGTCATTCAGGTCAACCTCTGGCCTATATTTTATTGTCCGACCTACCTTGACTTTGAGCGTCTTCTTATCTCGAACGATTCGACCCAACTCAATGACGGCCTTCAGCCGCTGCACCTGTCGTTCGATGACTGGATCAAAGTAGGCCGCGTGGACTTCGGGGAAGGGGAGGAAGTGCACGGATCGCACGTCTTGGCTGGGATCCTTAGGAGAAGGGGACGTAGCGCGGAGACTCTGGTAAACGGTCTCGCAGGTGAAAGGTGTGAATGAAGACTAAGATTCGTAAGTAGGCGGCAAGTGATTGGGAGGTCGACCTACCATGGTGAGACAAAGAGTAAACAGGGCTTCGTAGAGAGTGTTCAGAGCCGATCGTGTGTCCTCGACACCGCCCTCGCCCTTCAGTCTCTTCCTGTTGAATCGAATATACCAATTCGTCAAATCGGCAATCAAATCCAACAATCTAGGGATAACGGTGTAGAGTCGATAGGCTACGGCAAGAGAATATTAGTGATCTAGGGCTTCGTGTCTTTTCTTCCTAAACTTACCTGCCATTTCCTGATCGACTAGCTTGATCAACGTCTGGCAACTGGCGAGAATCCATCGGTCCATCACGTTGGTAGATTTGGGCGCGTCGTGATCGTAGACGAACTTCTCCGTCGTAGCCTCCTCAAACAACTCCACTTGACCCAAGTAGAAATTCAGCGAATTGATCCATTTGAGGATGACATTGGAGAGCACGTCGCGGACACCTTCCTCTCGGAATCGCAGATTGTCGCCCCGGACGATGGGCGAGTTTACAAGGAAAAGCCGGACGCAATCCGCACCGTACTTGTTGACGACGTCCATGGGGTCGGGATAATTCTTCAGCTTTTTCGACATTTTCTTTCCGTCGCTGAATCCATATTAGCGTTAAATTCAAACACCAAAATTTGACTCACGAGGCGAGGACCAATCCAGTGACGATGAGATTCTTCCAAGGAGCCTTGTCAAACAGATGTGTAGCCAAGACCAGCAGAGTGTAGAACCATCCTCTGGTCTGATCGATGCCTTCCGAGACAAAGTCGGCTGGGAATCCATTTTCGAATCGTTCCTTGTTCTCGAAGGGGAAATGCGATTGCGCATATGGCATGCTGTAGGCAAGTCAGACATAGACCCAAAGCTATTTTCCGACTGACCTTCCCGATTCGAACCAACAGTCAAACACTTCCTCGATTCTCTTCAGATCTCCCTTGCCTTGTTTGGACGGGATGGTGATGCTGTCGATACTCTCTCTGTGAAGATCAACGATGTCATCTCGACCAGAAAGTTCTTTCAGTTCTTGCACCGAAGAGACGCAAACAATCTGGCACCCGTCAGCTTGCTTTCACCCTGACAAACAGTATCGCTGACCTCTTCCATATCTGCGCTCGCCCAAAGGGGAATAGGAGTACCCCAGTATCGATTCCTCGAGATATTCCAATCTCTCGCGTTCTTGAGCCATCCCCCGAATCGACCTTCTCCCACACTCGCCGGGACCCTACAAGACCATCAGTAATCTTTCTCTGGCAACGTGTTGACCAAGATACAGACCATCGGGTCGTAGAGTTATTGGCGACCAACTTGTCGGAGATCTTAGCGACTCTCACAAACCACGAGGGGATCGCTCGATATATCAGGGGAGTTCCGGATCTGTACGTCCACTTGAGTATGCAAACTTCATTGTGGAAAGAGGAGATACTGACCTCCAGCAGAAGGGGTACGAATGCACAATGGTGGTCTTCTCGATCAACCTACCCTTTTTCTGCAAGTCTCGGATGATAAAGGTGTCTGCGTCCTGCATCACGAATCAGCGCTGGACTTTGACGGTGCCTCCCGTATGTACCTTGACATTCTTGCCCTCGTATTCAGGTACTTCCGAGGTGAAGCGTCCGGACTCGTCAATAGGACACGGCGGGATCTCATCGTCTCTGACGATGCCATTGGCCACGGCGATTCGGTGATCGTCCTCTCCGTAAGCAGGCGCTTGGTGGACGATACCGGTACCGGAAGAGTCGGTAACGTAGGTGTCGGAAACGACTCGGAACGCTCGGTCTTCGTACTGTGTTGGCGGTCAGCACTGCAGCTCCTACGGAATCGCCAAACTCACCTGCTCGGTGAAATGATCGAACATTGGGGTATATCTCCATCCGACCATGTCTTTGCCCACAAAGCTGCCGACCTTTTTGAATTTTGGGTCCTTCTTCGGATCAGGCTTTTTGCCACCCGCATACTCCTTGTAGATTGTGCCAAGGAGCGATTCCAACAGGATAAAGTTTTGGCCTCGCTCGAAATCGTGGATTTTGATGTAGGTGAAATCGGGGTGGACGCAGAGGCCCAAGTTGGTAGGAAGGGTGTACGGTGTTGTCGTCCAAGCGAGAAGGGACGTAGTCGGATCATCCACGAGGGGGAACGAAACGGTCACTGCAAGACAATCAGCCACCGGAGAACGATGTCAAGGTGGAAAGCACACACCAGCAGGATCCGGGACCATCCTGTAGTCCTCTCCGGCTTCAAAGTTACTCAGCGGGGTCGTGCAACCCATCGAGTAGGGCATGACTCGCAGACCCCGGTAGACCTCTCCTTTCGCCCACAGCTGTCCGAAGACCCACCAAACACTCTCCATATACGAAGGGTCCAGTGTCTTGTACCCCGTGTCGAAATCGATCCATCGTCCCATTCTCACGACAGTGTCCTTCCATTCTCCCGCATATCGCATGACAATTTCCCGGCAAGCTGCATTGTATTTGGCGATGCCCATATCCATAACGTCGGATTTCCCCTTGATTCCTAGGTTTTTGTCGATTTCATGCTCGACGGGAAGTCCATGGGTATCCCAGCCGAACCTTCGTTCAACGTGATGACCCGTGGAGTGAGCATGTCGGGTGACTATATCCTGTTGAGTGAACGCGTGAGCTTGGTATCCCTCGACTGGATCAGGTCGACCAGAGTAATTTACCTTGATGGTACCAGCCAACAGGTGCCCGTAATGGGGCTTTCCGGTAGCGAAGGGAGGTCCGTCATAGAAGGTGTATTCCGGTTTGCCCTCCGAGAGCTTTTGAGAAGTCTTGAAGGCATCGATATCTTTCCAGTATTGAAGGACTTTCTGCTCCGAGGTGGGGATGTGGATGGAGGTGTTGTCTGTGTCAGGGGACTTGATCAGCTTAGCGCATAGTTTGGAAAGGTACATACGGTTGTGAGCTTCGAACGTCATGTTGGCGAGATTGTTCCCGGTGAGAACCGTTCTGGGGACTTGCGTGGGATCAAGACAGCCTGAAGCTCTCCGAGGGTGGAGTTCAGCTCTCGAGACTCTGTCGGTCGCTGGGCAAGGGTCCGAGCTGACTGGCGCAGCGAGCTTAGTCGAGGTCTCGGAGGAAGGGAAAGAGTATGGAAGCCGTGAGGACGGACGATTTGACGGCGGGTACCGACTGGAAGGCCGGATATGAGATGAAAGGAGTGTGCTTGTGGGGCGATAAGAGAAGCGTTGCTGCTGAATTTCTAGTCGACATTTGACTAGACACCTAATCTCCCTCCACCACGGCATTGTGATCGGGAATACAGCGCATGAAATGATGTGGCAGCGAGCCCATATTTGTTTACCGCTGAGCTCAGTGGCACTGTCCATACCTCGTCGTGAATGGGGGCCATCGCGGTGGTGGGTATGACAGGGTACATGCTAGCGGATATTGACACGATGGAATTACCAGTTCGACGCCGCTGCGTCGCCTCCTCGGCCATTTCAGTGACCGTCAACATCGATGGGACTGTACACCGAGCAAAGTAGATTCTACAGCACAGTACATGCTCTAACGCTACATGGGAATGACGGATGCTAAAGCCGACTGACTGACGTCCCTCTCTACTTTGGTCTCACTGGGAGCAGCTTTCCTTGGTATCACCCAGGAAGCGACGACCTCGGCTACTATAGTGGAGTGCTCTTCGGCTTTTTAGAGACATCAGCTTTCTCTCCCGGAAGCAAGAGCGTACTCACCCATGCAAAAGGCATGCGGGACGCCATCCAGCACCTTCACCCTCTCCCCCTCTCCGCCCAGTGCGTCTCTGACGATAGCTCCATCTTTGCCCACCCATCCATCGAGGCTGCCTCCTGCCCAAAGACCGAATAAGCCTCGTGTACTGTCGTCCTTTCCAGACTGGGCGCTGAACCACTCCGTATCCGGAGCACGGATGACGTCCATTTCCGATTTAGCCATGGCCAGCACGTGTTTGATGATGGAAGGGGATCGCAATAAGGAGAGAGTGGTATCAGGAAACGTGGTGAAGGGCAGTATGGGGCGTAGGAGAGGAGATACGAGTGATAGCAGCGGCCTGACCGGCCTTTGGAAGATTGGCTACCGGAAGTTTAGCGGAGCTGTCATCTCATGTGGTCCCAGTACTCACCCACATCAGCCGTCCATTCCATGAGTCGGCTATCCAGCCCAGAGTAGGAAACAGCAGATATCCCGCATGGACTGCATCTGGTCTCTGCTTCAACACCTCGCAGGATAACCATGCCCCAACGGAATGCCCCATGAGGCATATCTTTGTCTTGAGACCATTCTCACTCGTGCGATCGAATTCGCTATTGAGTGCGTCGACCAGCTCTATCTTGCAAGCCAGGTGCGCAGGCAGGTCGAGTGGTTCAACCGGTACAGAGCTCACTGAGGGAGACTGTCCAATATGCGAGGTAGCGAGGATCGCATGGGAAGGGGGAAGCAGCGAGTAGAGTTGGTTAAGAAAGAGGTGGTAGTAGTTAAGCAGGCCGGGATTACCTGCAGAAGTCACATCAGACCGAGTCACGATAAGATCTAGAGATGGTCGGCTTGCCAAGAATGAAGAGGATGATCAGTTCTGGGGGTTTGGAATCATTCGCGGCGGGCCAATATTGGAGTTCCACGTCGCCCGAAGCGGAAGGGGCTCGATGAGTGAATATGACGGTCCTGGGAAGTGCCGACGGAGCCGATTCCGATAGAAATGACAACCGCTCGTCGAGCGCCATGGTCGATGATTTGATTCTGAATGATCTGATCCTAGGTCCAAAACGAGGCTCTTACAAGTCAGTCACCGGAGAAGCCCGACTGCATCTGTGGTCAGTGGCAAGATTGCTCGAAACGACGAAGTTTTCCACACGACGTGACATGCGTCCACAGTCTGATACATACCCAGTACTCACGGACGAGGTCTTGTCTGGGTTTTTGCATATCACTTCCCATCATGACAAATGCACAAAAGGCTTCCAAAGCTTCGGACAGCCGTACCACCTCGCAAAGTAGCCGTAATACTTGATCGACGGTAATGCGATACAGGTGAGGAGGTTCAAGAGACGGTTCGGTCGCCAGTCGACTCGACGAGCCTTGGGTATGCCTGCCTTAGAGGATGGCCGAGGCAGTACTCTTAGGGGATCCTCCCATAGAGCCTGCCTCGTACAGTACTCTAGTAGGGGTCCACAATAAGTCTTTTATACGTGAATCCACGGTGTTTGTCGCAGCTGTGAAATTAGAAAGGTCAGGGGAGGACGTAAGGTGGCTTGTCATGAATAATTCATACCTCGCCCAATGAGGAAATCCACGAGAAAGACGAGGTGAGATATTTCACGCTGAAAGAGGCTCCGAGATTCGGTTTAGACCGCGTGAGATTGACAGGCCGTTGGGATATACATCAATAAAGCCCAAAAAGATAATATGGAGGACTGACCAGAGTGGACGCGTCAAAGTCCGCAGCACATGACGATAGCTGTATTTCCCTCCCCTGGACTCAATACTTCTGTCATGAATGACACCCGTTGTGTTCCTGAATCCCGCTTTCCATGTTTCCCGTTTTCCAGAAGTAGTACTTGTAATTATTGAGAATCTCAAGTTGAGAATCTCAAGTTGAGAATCTCAAGTTGAGAATCTCAAATCTCAAGTTGAGAATCTCATACGAGAATCTCGTACGAGGTCATCGTACGAGCAGCGAGTTACTCGGTATATACTACATATATAAACCGCCCATAATCTGCCCAGAGTTCTTCTTCCCAACTCTGGATCATATGTAAATAGTTGGTCTAAACCCGACACTCCCGAGCCTAGTACATATCCCTGTATCCGATTGGTATTAAGCCCAGTCATTCCTGCCTGTCGACGAGTCAGAGACGGTCCCGTCCATCCGACCTTCCCTCCGTGACAGTATCCAGAGTTCAACCCTCCGTCCTCGCTCGTCTCTTGTCGTACTTTGATTGTACCCTCGTCATCTGATAATTCCGACATGTCCGAACTACCATTTGACATGACCGATCCTACTATGGAAACCCCTTCGACCAATCAAGGCTACACCGAACCCACTCCGGAACCTTCGTCTGTCCTCGAGGAGATGCAACAACGCATCATCCAACTAGAGTCTATGCTTCAGCAACAAGCAACTCTTATGTCTTCGGTTCAAGCTATGGCAGCCCGCCCGATCCAAGTAACCTTGTCCACCTCCACCTCGGCTCGATCTTGGGACCGGGAACCCAAGGTGTCCAGCCCTTCGCCTTTCAGTGGCAAAAAGAACGAAACAAAGGAATTCATTGCAAAATGCGAAACCGTATTTGCAGTGCAACCTCGAACATACTCTTCAGACATATCTCAAATCGCCTTCGCATCAAATCTTCTTAAGGATGAAGCGTACCAATGGATTCTCCCGCACCTGGAAAAGGAAGAAGAAGATCGGCCCATCTTCCTCGAAAGCTGGAGCTTCTTCAAGCAGGAATTCCTCAAGGTCTTTGGCGATTCCGATGTCATTGAAACCTCACGACAGAAACTCAAAGCCCTCCGACAAACCAAGTCAGTCACCTCATATGCAACTGAGTTCACGCGCTATTCGGCCTATCTTCACTGGGGTGATGAAGCCCTTCGACACACATACTTTGATGGTCTCAAAGAAGACGTCAAGGACAGACTCTTAACTCCAAACGAGTTTGCTTCTTTGAACGACCTTGTTGACGCTTCAATCAAATGGGACAACCTCCTCTATCAAAGAAGAAGATCAGTCGTTCCACGAGCGTTTGCACAAACATCGACCCTTGTCACCCAGCCTCGACAGACTGTACCGACTTCAAGACCCGTTCCGACCCATGTTCCAATGGAAATTGACGCTGTTCAACCCCGGTTCTCTCCTCTTACGCCTGAGGAGCGTGAACATCGCTTCAAGAACAAGCTCTGCATGTACTGCGGCAAGCCTGGTCATGTTGCCAAGGATTGTCGAGCCAAGCAGAACAAGCCCGCACGTATCAACGCGGTAGATCAGCCAAAAAACGACCAGCCCCAGGCTTAGGCTTGACCAATGCCACTCTGGGGCCAACTCTTGGTCGCTCTGCCAATTACCTCACCCGTACCCCGTCTACCGCTACAACGCTACCGTCCAACCCTCAAGAACATGTCTGCCTTCCCATTGTTATCTCTTTCAATGGGATTGATCACGTATCCTTTGCTATGATCGACTCTGGTGCTACCAACAGCTTCATCGATCAAGCATTCCTCGACACAACAAACGTATCCTCGGTCCTGAAGGACACCCCCATCGACCTCCAGGTTATTGATGGGCGACCAATCTCTTCTGGCGCCATCACTCAACACACATCTCCGCTCAAGCTCTCCGTCTCTGGTCATGAGGAAACGATTTCCCTTGACATTACATCTCTTGGCAGCTATCCTGTCATTCTGGGCCTTCCATGGCTATCTCGACACAACCCTAGTATCGATTGGACCAAACCCTCAATCGTTTTCTCTTCCCAACACTGTCTGGAACAGTGTCTTTGGCCTGATCAGCCAAAGGGTCGAGATTCCGCATCTCCCGTTCTTCCAGACTTGGTAGGCCGTCATGCCTCAAGTAACTCCAGTAGTCAAGACGAGCAACGTTGCTCCTTGACGTCCAGCAACTCTGAACCGCAAAGCACGACAGCTTTGGGTACTCTACCGTCCTCCGAGGCTCCTCTCAAGATATCGCTTGTGAGCGCAGCAGCCTTCCGTTCGGCCCTCAAGACGGCAACGGTCTATGGCATCACCAATTCCCAGTTCTCCAACTCCGTATATCATCCATCACCAGCGCAATGGGATGATGATTCCGATCCTGACATTTCGACACTCCGCTCCTCTGTTCCGGTCGAATTCCATGGCTTCCTTGACGTCTTCAGGAAATCCAACTCCGACAAGCTCCCAGAATACGGGAAATACGATCACTCCATACCTTTGGAAGGGACAAGTCAGCCGCCCTTTGGACCGATCTATTCTCTTTCTGAAGTCGAGTTAAAGGCTTTGGACGAATACCTGAAAGACAACCTCAAGAAAGGTTTTATCCAGCCCAGCTCGAGTCCAGCTGGTTCCCCCATACTCTTCGTCAAAAAGAGTGATGGTTCCCTTCGACTCTGTGTCGATTACAGAGGTCTCAACAAAATCACCCGGAAAAATCGATATCCGCTCCCGTTAATTCAGGAATCCCTCGATCGACTGAAGGAAGCGACCTGGTTCAGCAAGGTCGACCTTCGAGCCGCATACAATCTCATCCGCATAGCGAAAGGTGACGAATGGAAAACCGCTTTCCGCACCCGCTATGGTCTTTTCGAATACCTTGTCATGCCTTTCGGTCTCACCAATGCACCGGCATCATTCCAGTATCTCATCAACGACGTTTTGAGAGATTTCCTAGACATCTTTGTCATCGTGTACTTGGACGACATCCTCATCTTCAGCAATACGCGAGAGGAACACGTCAACCATGTCAATCAAGTCCTCCAGCGACTGAAGGACAACTCGCTCTGGGCCAATGCTGAGAAGTGCCGCTTCTTCCAGCATGAGGTCGATTTCCTGGGATACCTAGTTTCTGACACAGGCATCCGCATGGACCCCAAGAAGATCAGCGCAGTCACGGACTGGCCGATTCCAAAATCCGTTCATGACATTCAAGTCTTCCTTGGTTTTGCTAACTTCTACAGGCGATTCATCCGGTCGTACTCTAAAATCACCACACCACTCACACGACTGCTCCGCAAAGATGTCAAGTTCGAGTGGGGTGACGAAGAGACGCAATCATTCAAAACTCTGAAGGAGGCGTTCACTAGCGCTCCTATCCTCCAGCACTTCCAACCTGGAAGACCACTCACAATCGAAACCGATGCTTCAGACTTTGCCATTGCTGGCATTCTGTCCCATTCCGATGAGAACAACCAACTTCGACCTGTCGCCTATTACTCCCGCAAACTCCAACCCGCAGAACTCAACTACGAAATCTATGACAAAGAAATGCTTGCGATCGTAGAAGCTTTCAAAATTTGGAGACCCTATCTTGAAGGCGCACAGGGCGTGTCTGTTTTCACGGATCACAAGAACCTCGAATACTTCACGACTTCAAAGGTATTGAATCGACGTCAAGCCCGTTGGGGAGAGATACTCGCCCATTTTGACTTCAAAATCACGTTCCGTCCTGGTACTTCCATGGGGAAACCAGACGCCTTGTCGAGACGCCAAGACCTTCAAGGGGGGAGTAAAGCCGCCAATGCACCTCCCCACACTCTCCTGAAACCTGGCCAATTTGTTATTGGCGCCCTTGAACATCCCTCGGAGGATCCCAACTCCAATCCCGTATCCGACGTATTCCAAAGGATCAAGCAACTACAGTCTGAGGACCCGGTCCTCCAAGACTTGCTTCCTTATCTCATCGATCCCAATCGACTCCGAACTCCTGACCTCGAAGAAGAACTAAAGCCGTTTAGTCTTCACGACAAGGTTGTCCATTTTGGAAACCTTGTATACGTCCCCAATAATCAAGAACTCAAACTCGACCTGCTCCAGCAGACGCACAACCTTGCTAGTCATCTTGGCCAAGCCAAGACTCACGACCTCGTCGCCCGGCAATTCTACTTCCCTGGCCTTCGACAGTTCGTCAATACCTACGTTTCTGGTTGTCATACTTGTATGCGCAACAAAATCCCTCGACACAAACCCTATGGACCGTTGCAACCGCTCCCCATCCCATCAGGCCCTTGGCGATCCCTCAGTATGGATGCCATTGTGAAACTCCCGCTCTCAAATGGTTTTGATTGCATCCAAGTCTTTGTTGATCGCTTCACCAAACAAGCCCACTTTGTCCCTTACAAGGAAGAAGGGTTTGGCTCGATACAACTGGCTCAGATGTTCCAAGATCAGGTTTTCCGCCTCCATGGTATCCCGCATGATATCATCTCTGACCGCGGTCCTATCTTCAACTCGCACTTCTGGCGCTCCTTCCTCGCAAGCCTGAAGATCAAACCAAATTTCTCTACCGCTTTCCATCCGCAATCTGATGGTCAAACGGAACGAGTCAACCAAGTCCTAGAAACCTATCTCCGAACCCATTGCGATTACGATCAATCGAATTGGTCCTCCCTGCTCAGTTTGGCCGAGTTCACCTACAACAACTCCGTTCACGCCACCACCAAGTTCTCGCCCTTTGAAGCCAACTATGGCTACCACCCACTCGATCCCTCCAGTCTCGCCCTATCGAATGATTCCGTCCCTGCTGTTCAACAACACCTTGATCGACTCCACTCCGCTCATCAAGCTCTCATCGAAAACATCAAAAAGGCTCAGATCACCCATGCCAAGTTTTACAATAAACGGGTGAAAGCCATTGACTCCTCCGACACGCCCACGTTTAAGATTGGTGATATGGTCTTCCTCAATCGAAAGAATATCATCACAGCTCGACCCTCACTCAAACTCGACCAGCGTATGCTGGGCCCCTTTAAAATCATTGAGGCAACTCCGTCTCCACTTGCTTTCAAGCTCGACCTGCCGCCCTCCATGAAAGTCCACCCTGTCTTCCATGTCAACCTCCTTGAACCTGCTCGATCAGGTATCCCGAACCAAGTACAAGATCCACCACCCCGGATTGAAGTCAACGGTCAAGAGGAATGGATCATTGAACGGATTCTTGACTCAAGCCGCTCTGAAGATAACGACTACATCTATCTGGTCAAATGGCTTGACTTTCCCCAGTCTGACAACTCCTGGGAACCGTGGGACAACGTCCACAATACAGGCCCCTTCAAAACGTTCTATCGACAGAACAAGAACAACCCAGCACATCATTTCCCCTTGTCTCGAGCTTCAAGAACAAAACCCAAGAAACAAAAACATTAATCCCTTTCCCGAACGACATTGTATTTCGAATCTCATCCCTCCGGCTCAGAGGACTTCGCCCTTGGAGAGGGAGCTGCTGTCATGAATGACACCCGTTGTGTTCCTGAATCCCGCTTTCCATGTTTCCCGTTTTCCAGAAGTAGTACTTGTAATTATTGAGATTCTCACTTGAGAATCTCAAGTTGAGAATCTCAAGTTGAGAATCTCAAATCTCAAGTTGAGAATCTCATACGAGAATCTCGTACGAGGTCATCGTACGAGCAGCGAGTTACTCGGTATATACTACATATATAAACCGCCCATAATCTGCCCAGAGTTCTTCTTCCCAACTCTGGATCATATGTAAATAGTTGGTCTAAACCCGA
>JASZXS010000362.1:0-16981 GCA_035521475.1 Tremellales sp. Uapishka_1 | reverse complement strand
GTCGAAGGTAAAGGGGATGGAGAGGGGGGTTGTCGAAAGGATTGAGTAGGGGGATTAGGGAAAGAACATCTGCGGGTTAGGTGGTTGGCCTTATATCTATCAAAGGCGGGCTTGCAACCCCTGCCGTTTCATTATTCGAGTCGATTCTATTAAATGACGTCTTGAGTGATGTCATCGTGATATCTCAGAATACATGCCGACGGGTGCTGAAAGTATACCGACAATCAAGCCATATTGCAATGCATAAAACTTGTTCCCCTTCTAATAAGCCTCTCACCGCTGTCGAATCTGCCAACGTGTTTCATCTCCTCGGTAAGGTATGACTGTAAGCTAATCCGAAACCGAGCGGAACAACGGTACTTCTTCGCGGTGCACTCTACGACGAGAGACCCGAGAGCAGTTTTATGAGGTCTCCCTGAAGCAATAATGACAAAGGGCATATCGGAACCAAGGAGAAAAGGATGCAAAACTCGTGCTGCAATAATTCCGAGGAGGCTGCGGACCACTTCGGCCCGACGGCCCCGTTCATGACTCCTTGATATTACGCCACTAGATCATTACGCTCGGGAATCCTCCAAGACTGCATCCACATGTCCTCCACGAAACCATTCGTCCCCCAATGGGGAGTCCTAGGCTGCGGATGTGAGTTTGAACTTCGTAGTGCCAGAAGTTCACGCTCACTCCTCCTCCCAACGCCCAGGGATATCCTCCGAATTTGTTGCCGACATCTCTCGGCCAATGGCCAGTCGGAACGTTACCGACGTCTCCCATGCAATCGCTGCGGTAGGCTCCCGATCGCTCTCCAAAGCGGAAGCGTTCCTGGCCAAGCATTCGCCCAATGGCGCTGCGGCGCAACAGGACGGATTGATCGACTTCAAACCCCGACCGTACGGAAGCTATCGAGAGGTGGTCGAAGACGAGGTGTGTTATATATGTGAAGATTGTGTCATTAGCGACCTGACAAGAACGCAGAACGTCACCATAGTCTATGTCGGAACGCCCAACACGTCCCATTATGATGATGCCAAATTGGCGCTCGACGCCGGGAAACACTGTTTACTCGAGAAGGTGAGTGTTTTTGATCTCTGACACTGCGGCGAGTGCTCAATAATGACCAGCCGGCATGCTTGAATGCGGCCGAGTGGGAAACACTGGCTGCGCTTGCGAAGGAAAAGCAAGTCTTTCTCATGGAAGGTAGCTCGAGTTTCTCTCGCTCAGGCTGGGGCCCACTCGCTGATCCGCGCTGACGTCTCTCTAGCGGTATGGACACGATTCAACCCCGTCATGCTCGACATACAGGCAGCTATCCACAAGGAAGGCATCATCGGGGATGTGCGCTGCATCTACAGTGATCACAGCTCGAATGTTGTCAATCTTCGACCCGATACCGACCGCTTACTCAATCCCGAGCTGGCTGGCGGATGTTTATTGGACATTGGACCGTATCCTCTTGTTTGGGCAAGTTGACTCAGATAGTCGAAGCCGGCGACTGACACTCCTCGCGAGCGCAGACCTTGATGCTCCTCTACCGACACCCCAGCAACGCGAAGACCCCGCCAGCGAAAGTTGGAAGCACAATGATGCTGGGCAAAACCGGAGTGGACATCGCCACCTCGTTCACGTTGAGCTTCCCCGAGATCAACGCGATAGCCTTCTGTACGAGACACTGTCGACTGCGCCGATTCGTGCTGACTCCCGTGGTAGGCACGACCAATCTACTCTCGTCTACGCCAAAGGAGTGGAACACCCGGATTGTCGGATCCAAGGGGTGCGTTTCGGCATACAGCTCCCAGGTGCTGCGCTCATGCTTCCTCGCAGTGAGATTCTCGTACGAGGCCACACTTCTCGACCTCAAAGCTACGTGGTCCGATTGTGGGATGATCCCAAGGCAAGAACATTTCTGCCAGACAAGGTCGTCGACATGGCTTTCGAGGGATTCGGCCTATATTGGGAGGCGGACGAAGTAGCGAGAAACCTCAGAGACGGGCTGCTAGAGTCTCCGAGCTTGCCTCATGATGAGACTTTGTTGACAATGGAGGTGGGTCACGGCCTCAGGAGGTGTGGCTAACGTCGCGTCTCAGATATTTGACAAAATTCGCAAAGAAGGCGGTTACGAATATTTGCCTGGTTTGGAAAGGGTCAAGTAGGCAGAAGCTCTGCTGTCAAGCAGACATGCATGAAAGAGTACAGTACCGAACCTGGTCAGCCTCTCGACCGAACCGGCAGAAACGTGCGTTTGTTTTGATCGAGTTCCCCCTCCACCGGATTAGAGAAATTTCATTTTGCTGGGTCTGAGTGCGTTCGCATCAATAAACATACCTTGCGAGACCCTTGAGACTCACCTTGATCGTGCCTCCAGCCCGATCCACACCAGCGGCAGCCCGATCCAAAAGGCAACAACCCTCACTGACTGCGCAGAGTTCCCCAGCGCCCACGACGAATGAGCGCCACCCAAATGCGCAGTAAGCAGCGCGAGGGTGATGAGCAGGTAACCCGAGAGTCTACAGGACGTTAGAACAGCATGTCTGCATACTGGCCAGTACTCACCGATGGTATTTGTACACCTTCCTCGCCTTACTTTCTCCCCCAAAGAGCTTTCCTCCGAACCAGACACTGGCTCCTCCAATCAAGGCTTGTACGACCTATTTCTGAATGATCAGACCTCTCCTCTCCCGACGGTGACGTGGACCTGCCATCCAACCGACACAGGCGACACCAAACCACGAATGCCAGGTGGTGAAATGCTTTGCGCCGTGCACATGCTTGTTCCACCACATTCCCGCAGTGCCGACGGCCAGTGCTGGAAGTGCCAGGCCGAGGAGAAGAGTCTGATGGGTCGCGAGGCGCTTCTTACGAAGGTCCGAAGACGACGTGGATGGTTGCAGTGGCGTAATGCCTGAGCACAATGTCAGGGAGGAAGGAATGCAGAGGAATGAAGAAGGTATACCGAGGATGAAAGCGGTGATAGCCAGACTTTGCATCGGGGGATGCAATGCGAACCAGCCGAGGGCATTGAGGTCGGCGGAAAACACCATGTACCAAGTCAGTGGTAGGAAGAGCACCAGACCAAGCTGTCGGGGTTCTGGTCAGTGTTGGAAAAGGAGAAGCAGCCGGTGCTCACGACGACGGAAGCGAGGGAGACTTTATCTCGAGTGGTAGGCACCATGTCGAGGTACTTTGGCGGAGGAGATGAGTCGGCGGAGGAGGGCAGCAAGGGTGCTCGCTCTACTTGTTCCGCCATCGAAGATGGGTATCAAACGAGGTAGATGCACAGATGCCAGCAATATGACAGACGGATTGCTAAGATCGATGAAGCAGTCTTCGGCCTTCGGCCATCGCCGAAAATTATTGTCCAATGAGGTCCCTGATTATCGCAAAGGACCCATGCTCAATGCTCAACGATGCGATGGTACAGCGCATTATGGAAATGGCAATCAGTCTGCTGGCTGTGTAGGTCCCCCCGCATTCGCGTCTTCGGGGCCCACTGGACTGCGAAGCGCTGTTGCGGGGGTGGTAGAATCCGCGATCGATGGAGATGAGAACTGAGTACGAGGCGCGGACGTACGAGGAGAGTCTATTTCCTTGGATTTCGGACATTATGTCCCGCCATCCCCGAGTCCGTAGTCTATTCAGTATGGATAGACTTACAGTACTCTTGATCGAACGCTGTGGCCCTTACCGGTCCGAGTAATCCGGGCGCCGCAAAGGAAGAGTCGTCGTTGCCGCCGTCAGCAATTGCCGCCAAATTAAACGTGTTCCTCAACACGCCTTTCCGATGGGCAAATCCGTGATCGAGAAGCGGCGTTAAGATCTGGGTGTTCCTTAGACAAAGCTTGTTCCACAACTTCCCGCGGAAGGATCAGCTTGGAACATACCCGAGTCTCACCGGATAGACCGCGTTCGCTTCCGAGTAAGCTCACCATTGGAATCGTCCCCAGAATTGGAGGGGTCTCAAGGATGCGCTAAAGCAGTGTTCCAGATCTTAGAAAAAGCGTTCAACATGACATTTGAGTACATGACAGTTATATCTGCAGTCAACGCTAGGGTACAGCTTGACTCTAACGTACCGGACTGACAGGCCATCGTCGAAGAGCGATTGTCCGTGCGGCAAGCTGAGGCCTCCCGAAAACGGCGACAAAGCGCTTCACCACTCAAGTATCCGTGCGCATCCATAGGCTGAAGACCTAACATGCCGTCTTCGGCGCCGATGTCAACCTTCGCGACCGTGACCTATTTCAATACTGAGTCTGTCAGGGAACGTGCACTGTCGCACTGGTCAGTGCTGGTCGTGATAGCCCGCCCAGATCACATAGTTTACATTGTATATCAACAACCTTTTCGACGTCACTGAATCTTTCCGAAACGTCCCCAGCGCTGTTTGCTCAGAGGAAATATCTAAAGCTCGGGTTTTCGGGTCCCTCTAGGAGATCTGCCGTAGGCACATCGATGGAAGTCTGCCGCCTGTTAGCCCCAAAACAGCGACACATGAGCGTACTAACCCAGTTCACACCTTGCGCTTTGTTTCTCTTCCGATTCTCAATCGCCATGCCCGTCCTCAGGAAAACGACCAGACCAATACCGAGGACTTGAAGACACGCGGAAGCGATCAAGGCATGGGTATATTTTGGCGCATCGCTATCCAGGAAGATATTGGCGGAAATTAAAGACCCTGCGTTGGCGGCAAAGGTCAGGCAGCCAGTCCTGAAGGCTCGACCTAGCTCGCTCGGGTCATTGTTGTTGTGCCAAGAGTGGAACAGACTCGTAGGGATGAAGGCGCCCATGGAGATCAGGTAACAAGCAAAGTAGCCCGGGCCGACAGACGAAAAGGGGATGGCGACAAGGATGATACAGCCGATCATGGTGGTGGCCGATGCACCCATGAGGAAATAGGATCGCTGACGGAAGTAATCTGAAGCATAACAATTGAGCAAAAGCCAAGCTGCTCCGACCAGGTTCGGCCCGACGGTGTACACTGCGATGGTCAGCATTTCTTCTGGATAACAACTTACAGTTAGTCTTGACGGTGGAAAAGCCGAATCGCCCAATGATCTGAGCGAGAAAAGTGGTCGCCGTGGAAGACGCCGTCCCATATGTCAAGGCAAAGATGCCCAAAACGTAGAATCTCCATTGGCGAAGAGGCATGAAGAATTCGCGATGATTGAAGGGAGCGTTGACTCGCTTGGAAGCATCTTTGAGAAGACGCATCTACAGGGAGTCAGAATATTCCGCGAAGTCAAGCTTACAGTCGCAACTTCTCTCTGCTTGGGAGTCAGGAAATTGCAGTATTGTGGGTATCCAGGGAGGAAAAATCTAGGTGTGAGCACACATCTACACTGAGCACCCACATCGCAATGGTCGCAACCAGAATCGTAAGACCTCCTTCGACTGACAAGGTCAGCAAAGATTTGGAACTCAGACTTACGTAAAAACAGGATCCGCCAGCCCTTCAAAGACCCATGAATTCGAAAGATGCTGCCAGAGTGTCAGCTTGACGCTTGATAGGCTTCCAGAGGTCATACCCATAGGCGAGAAGTCCAGAGAAGGCTCCACTTATCGGACTACTCGTATAATAGATTGCTAATCGCTTGCCAAGCTCGCCACGAGAATAAAAGCTCGTGAGATAGATGGCCACGGAGGGCCCAAAGAAACCTTCAAACATCCCTAAAAAGAAGCGGACGGCTACAGCTCCACCGTAATTCTGCACCGCGGCGTTGATCATGGCCACTGCGAAGGATTATGATAGTCAGTATGGTCCGATTGACAGTTGGTGCGACACACTGCACCCCCATCCCAGCATATACAGAGGCAACATGCGTGTGGGCCCGAAACGTCTCGTCATGTACCCTCCTGCGATGGCGCAGGTGCAGAAAGTCACCGAGATTGCGGTGAGAATACTGGGGCAAATGAGTAAAGGTCCAGATGGCAGTGTGTTGCGCACTTGTTGTACTGATTCCCGACCAGATGCAAGTCCTTATTGAAGCCATCCGTCTTTGCATTACCTGATCAACGTCAGCTTGGTGCGCATCTCGACCGCAGTTGGCGTACTGATGTTTCCTCTGTCCAAAGCGGAGAACAAATACATGCAGAAGCACAAGGGTAGGATGCGCCGGTCGTATGCTCTTACGACCTGTTTACAGATCTCGGGATCGAGGACATAGGCGTCGACTTGTTCGGCGGTGTAGACGTAGTCGAAATCTTCTCCGCCACTAAGGACCGGCTGAAGTTGAACATCGGCTTGCTCCTTCTCGTTGGTGTGCTCGAAGCTCATTGTGTAGTTTGTGGACAAAGCCGGGACATGGTGTGCTCAGAACAGCTTATATAGGTCCCTGGTCTTATCTCTTGTTGACCATTTGCTCCGCTCCTCCGCAATATCGGATGATCCGCTCACGAGCTCCGCCATCTTACGGCATTGCTCCGACGTTCGTGAACGGGGATATATGCCATGACTGGAGGACGAGCGTAGTTCTCGAAGTCCCTTTGAGAGATATAATCATGCTTTTGGAATCCACCGTCATTGGCCAGCCCGTCGTAGAGACTGGGAATGACCCCGTCGAAAAGAAAGTCAACACTCAGGCGACGGGCTTGCCTCTCGCTCAGGGCATGTCCCTATCGTACTGGCTGCAAGGTGTCCGAAACAATCCACTGCTGGACCATCGATCGACGGAAACACTTCCGGCAACTGCCGACATTGTCATCATTGGTTCTGGGGTGAGTCTTTTGCCAGAAGTAAAGCGTCTCTGCTGAGCAAGGCAGATCACCGGCTCCCTTGCAGCACTCAGACTTCTCGAAAGCCCAAACCCTCCGACATCCGTAGTCGTACTCGAGGCTCGCGAGCTTTGCTCGGCAGCCACTGGAAGGAATGCAGGTCACTGCAAGCCCGATCAGTACCGGGGTTTTGCCAAGTACAAGGCAGAACACGGCGAGGAGCAAGCTCTCAAGGTGAATGGCCTATACGAAGAAAGCTGATGTTCAGATCCTTGCCAACGAGCAAGAAACATGGGAGAAATTGACCGCCTTTGTAAAAGACGAAGGAGTGGACTGTGATTTGTGCATCGCGAAGACGGTAGGTCATGGTCAAGCGAGTTGTCCTGACGATCAGATTGACGTTCACATGACTGAGAAATTGGCTGCCGAGGCTGCAGCGGTCTTTCAGGCATACAAGAAAGCAGGAGGTAAAGTTGACCATATCACCGTCATAGAAGACGCAAAGGAGGCCGAAAGGGTATGTTCCGTCCGTCAACGGTGCTGATCCGGCAGTTCTCGAGAATACGCGGTGCAAAGTCAACCTATGCCTGGGATGCAGCGACTCTGTATCCTTGGAAGTTGGTGGCCCATATAACGCAGAAGGCTCTCGCACTAGGACTCAATCTGCAGACCTGGACACCGGTCACAGGTGTAGTCGAGTCAACGAAAGCCGGGCAGTGGACGGTGAAAACAGCTCGAGGAGACATCACTACACCTACAGTCGTCCACGCTACGAACGCCTACGCGGGATACCTTCTCCCGGAAGTCAAAGGATCCATCAGACCGACTCCGCACATGTGCAACAAGGTCATTCCACCTACGAGTTTTTCAGGGTCAAAGGGCCTGAAGAACTCGTACGCTGTCGTGTATCCTGGCGGCATGTTTTCTGTCAACCCCCGAGCCAACTCGGACGGAATCGTACTCGTCGGAGGCTCGAATCCCAACAACTACAAATTGCTCGACTACGTGGCAGAGGATCCCACCAGGCGAACAGACGATAGTCTGACGGATTTCGAACCTGTTACGGATGCCGTAAAGGATCTGACTCAACACGGATTCGGATGGTGAGTGCCTCGCGATGGATCAAGCTGAGTTGTAGGGCGAGCGAGGAGCACAGCAGTGCTGTTCAAGCCCGCTACGACTATGCGTGGAGTGGTATCATTGGAAGAGTACGTTTTCACGGCAGATGTCGCTGACTCGAAGTAGAGCGCAGACTCGGTCCCATTTGTGGGTGCTGTTCCTGGTAGACCGGGTCAATGGATGTGCGCAGGTCACAACGGGCACGGAATGGTGAGTGATGCCCCTACGACTGCCGCTAATCATGTAGGCCCGTATTTTTACCGTGGCACCGGCTCTCGTTAAACTCATGCAGGGAGCGTCCTGGTCGGATATTGGAATTCCGGAGTGCTTCCAAGTCACGAAAGAAAGATTGGACAAGTGGAGAGAGGCCACTCTTCCAGCTTATGCCGCCTAGAGCAATGAAAGACAATCCGCACCTCTTCACCGTATACTCTAGTAGCTCCGTGCATCGCCATTATATCGAGTGTGTAAGACTATACAGACTGCGTCACAGTAATGGTTCCTCGAGTGGTTCTCCAAGTCCCGCAATGACTGGTACCGGGATAAGCACAATATGGAATATCTCGACTCACATGCATCGAGATCAAAGTCGGTAGCATCTTCCGAAGCAAAGGACGGGTTTGCATATCCTCCTGTGCGAAAATCGTCATTCCAGAGGAACCCCGGAGGGTTTGCGTTCATATCTGTTGTCGGTAGTTGTGTCGAACCAAGATAGTCGAATGATAGTTCTTGTGATGCTGCGGCATCCGCAAGCGTTGTAGGGAGTGAGACCCCCACAGGGTACTGCATCGTACGGGATCTTTCGGGGCGCGTAGCATTGCGAGCGTTACTGATCGGCTCGTACGGAACTCGGCGGAGTGTGGTTCCAATGCCGAGGATTGGGAGCGAATCTGTAGAAAGATCTGGCGAAGGTATTGACAAGACAGCGGATTCTCTGGCGCCTTTCCGATGTTCAGCACCGAACCAAATGTTCCACTCACGATACAACAGTCGCCGAAGAAAAGGCTACGTCATTAGCGACGATTCCCGCCAAGTGGGCCTCACCAGGACTTGTCGAGTTATGGCATTCTCCTGCACAGCTTCGAAGAGACCGACGCCGTCCTCGACCTGCGAGAAAGCCGCTCTGGCGAGAGAAGAAGTCGGTGAACGAATGACCGTGACGGCAAAATTGACAATGGCCGTCACAGCGTGGAAGAATACGCTCCAGTTCCGTGACGCGCTTGCCGGATAAGATGCGCTGTCGCAAATCAGCTAGGATGTCGAATCGCACTTACAGGCAGTCCCGTAAAAGAGCGATCATTACGCGAGACGACTCCAGCTCGGAAACGTAGCTATACCTGGCAAAAACTCAGCCGAGCTTGGAATACCCACTCACCTGAAAAGAGACCGGAGAGGTTCTTGCTGGTGGTCACGAAGAGCGTGTGCAAAGAGACTCCGATGTAGGAATAAGAGGCTGAAGTAAGCGCAGAACAGGTACTCGACATACCCTTCGTTGATCAGCATCTTCATGTACAGCCTTTGAAACCAGCTACGCCGGTGTCCACTCCCTTGGTACGACGAATCGCATAAAAGCATTTCTGGCAGTTCAGATTCGACTGTATCCGTCAGCAGTAGCCCAAGCCAGCCTCCCCTACATTGTCTGAGGGCTCGATCGACTTCGAGAAGCTGCTTGCACGTCGGCCTTATCACTTGGCACTGAAAGTCGTTCACGCGGGCGAGTATTTTGACGAGACGATACTGCGATGGTCAATTAAATCCTATTGATCAAAAGGTACCTTGTGGTGATGAACTGGAGAACAATGAGATAATCAGAAGGGTGTACGCGATCTCGACTCACAAACCGAGCTTTCGTAGTCCTCAATCGGAACTTGATTCAGAAAAGGCAGAGTCGGAAAACAAGCATCGATGGTTGCCTCAGAGATGGCTGAATTGCAAGGTGAGCGCGCATGAAGACGGACCCACCCACCTCGAGGTCGCCCCTGTCTGATGCTTTGTAGCGTGTCTTCGGCGTAGATCTAGAGTAGGTCAGGCGCTAGAGCAACTCTATCACTTGCCTCCCAGAATGCTCGTCGGTGCAATTCGACCATATGCGTCTCCAAGCCCCAATGGCGACCTGGAAGCATGAATCAGAGGACTGGCGGGGATACACAAGAGAGGCATACCGTCACGATGCAGACCAATCTGGGATATTTAGTCTGGCTTGCCAATGAAATTGGGGCTTCAGAGAACTCACCGACTGGGCACATCTGACCGCCATACCCAGAGTAGACCAAAACTCTTCGGGTCCCGTGGCGATCTTTGGATCGTTGTGAAGATACCGACTCATCAAATGAATCGTTTGTACACACTGGACAGAGCTCGAGGAGTCTAACAAAGTATCAGAATAGTACAGATCGTAGAATAGTACAGATCAAAAGGGACGGACCATGTGAAAGGGCAGCTCGTGCTAGCCGATAATAGTTTTCGCTCGAGCGATTGTCTGAGACATGAGCGGCATTCAAAAGCCACACTCACATGGCGACCTCGCTTGATCCATCGCGGACGCGATTGCAAAGACCATAAACTTGCCGGCAAGATGCTGATTATTGATCCGCTTTTGCCCGACGATCTCATGGTTGAATGCGGCGGAGGAGGAGTAAACGTATTTCATTGTTGTTGCGAGTATGGCCGGATTCACAATATCACTCATTGCAGTGCCATCCTAGGAGGTGAAATCAAACATGGGAATGTGGGCGAGAAATGGGGGAAGCAGCATACCTCGTAGAAGATTCGAATCAGGCGTTCCGCCTCTTCCCTTGACGGAAGATGGGTTTTTAACACGTCTATCGATGTGGCGGCTGATCCGAATGGGAACGAGTTCATCATTGAGGATTCATTCCCGGCAAACCCAGGATTCGGCGACACAGAGCGAGGAGGTGAAGCTTCGCGGGGCTTTGCTCAGAGTCAGCGGTGTTTCGTGGGGGCCTTACCATCAGATAGGCGGCGCCTGCATTTCCAAAGAAATGGGTGCTTCCCGGGATCTCCCCAAGCGTAAGTTGACCGGGTTCCTGCCGATCATCATTCTCGCTGGAAACCATGACGTCGCTGGTCGTTGAGGGGAGTCGTTCGACGATATAGCCTGGATGTGATATCATGCGGAAATCTGGCTCGGGCCCCGCATGCCCGTGCACTCTTCCCTGGAGCAGTCCTCGAGCTTCTCGCAAAGACTTCTCGAGATTATTGATGCTTTGCTCAAGAGACCGGATAGACACCGCTTCTTCTGTTGCGATAGATAAACCTTGTATTGCGGGACGTCCGCCATTACATGCGCTGAGTTCGGATCAGACGGGCTATCTTATCATCCAGAGGCTTACAGATCCTTTCCACGTTTCACACAATGCGAACATGGTGTTTTGCGATCGCATCTTTTTGTAAGCCAAGATACGCAACAGAGACCTACCTCCGTTTCATCCGCCGACATTCTGAACAGCTAACGACGGGCTGATCTCGATTGCCCCTGTTACTCCGTCTTGGAGGTGAGTTACTGTTGTCCGCGGACATGTTTACGGTTGGTGGGCCGAGAGACACACGCTACGGATGATGAGTGATAAGAGATGGGATCGGATCATCCGCACAGGCACGACGTTCGACGTTATGACGGCTCACGTGGCTTAAAGGCCAACGTGGCGGTTTCACCGTGGGAATTTCAGATTGCCTCCTGTGGACAGACAGCACCGTGGGAAACCGATACCAAACCTCAAAGTCAACAAACGCGACTTCTTTCTCGTCTCTCTCTGTTAGCAATATGCCCTCAGTCCCAGCGACAGCAGCCGCGACAAGCACGCGGCCCAAACCTCCCGTGAAATCAACAACTCAGAGATTGACTCGTTTACGGGCTGCCAAAGAAGGTGCAGCTTCAAGTCCTGTCCCAACGACGACTACTCCGAGAGTGCCTTCCGGTCCATCGGGTTTACTGGCAAGGGGTAAAGAGAGGCTCAGGACAGTATCCGACAAGATCGTACAAAGAGAGGTGTGTTGTATCGAACTAAGCATCTTGTTGACATCGGCTCATATCATCTCAGCAACCGGCAATAAAACCTAAAGTAGCCCTTGATGGTTCGAGCTACTCCGAGACGCTACAGGTATGTGCAGTGCAGATCTCGCAGCAGGCTCACAGACTGACAGATCGAATGTAGGCCTTCCTTCGAATCAGACCTCCTCCAGGCGATGCGGACGAACTGCAGGGCCGGCCATACTTGGAACCCCAGGGCGATCAGAACGTGTTGATGCAGGCTCCGATTGTACGCCCATCTCCCCTCGGCCAAGATCCTGACGCTGCCTCAATACAGGATCCAAACCGTCCCAACATCCCCAAACCCCCTCACATATACTCCTTCGATCGGGTATTCTCACCCAACACGTCACAGGCCCAATTCTTCACTCAGACCACCCTTCCCCTCGTAGAAAAGGTTTTGAACGGAGAAAACGGTCTGGTCTTTGCTTATGGTGTCAGCAACAGCGGCAAGACGTAAGTCAGGTGTTATATATATATCGGATACTGACAAGGGGTGCCAGATACACTATCCAAGGAGGACAATCACCGTCTCCCGAGGAACGAGGTAGTCTGCCCAGAGCTATAGATGTTGTTTTCAACTCGATCGCAGGATTGGAGTCGAAAGCCAAGGTGAGTTCTCTCATGCAAAGTCACTGAGCGAGCTGACCGGTTTCCATAGCTGAAGTGTTCGGGCTTGGCCGACGTTGTCCTGAGCGACGAGCCAGAGGAACGATTCGGTATATTCGACGATTTCCCCGAGATTAGAAACGATAGGATAGACGAGGATAGTGAGTCGTTGTCGATATTGCGCACGGTGCCACGTCTGACTCACGACCACTTGCAGCTATCAAAGTCGACCGAAACTATTCTTATGCGGTCTTTGTGTCGTATGCCGAAGTCTACAATGAGAAAGTTAGTATGAATATGCACAGAGACTCGTCACCTGCTGACATTCTGCAGATCTTCGACCTTCTGGACTCGCTGGTTCCTCTTCCCGCCGCATCTTCTTCTCGACCAAAGGCGAAAAACTCGCTTGCTCCATCGCGACCTTCTGCCCTTCCATCTCATTCATTTGCCCTATCTGGCGCATTTGGTTCTTCCATGTCGTTGGCAGCCCTGGCCAATGGCGGAGGAGGAGTATTGCGAAGAAAACCGCTGGCGCTCAAAAACGATCCCGAGGGATGTGGCAAGTATATTGCCGGATTAAACGAGATAAGAGTCAAAACAAGAGAGGAAGCGCAAGCTGTCTTCCGTAGCGGTCAACGAGCGAGGCAGGTTTTTGGTACTCTGGCCAATCGGGAGAGCTCCAGAAGTCATGGCATTTTCACCTTGAAAGTGGTCCGAATTCACAATGGTGCCCCAGAGGTGAGTACACGGCCAGGAGGACATCATCCTTAAAAGTTGCCTTGCAGGATCCGGATTCAGCTCAGGTAGCCAGATTGGCTATCGTCGATCTTGCGGGCAGTGAGAGAACGAAGAATACATTGAACACTGGAGACCGATTGCGAGAAGCTGGAAACATCAACAAGTCTCTCATGGTACTGGGACAATGTCTAGAAGTCTTGAGGTCGAATCAGCAAAAGATGGCAGCGCCTCCGGTTGCCGGAATGAGGAAGAAAGTCTCGGTCGTCCCGTTCAGGCATTCAAAACTCACCGAGATCTTCCAATCCTTCTTTGTGGGTGACGGGCGAGCAGTGAGTCGTTCTGATGCCAATGTATGCCAAGTTTGAACCTCCTCTCTAGGTCATGATTGTCCACGTCAACCCGTACGACACTGGTTTTGACGAGAACTCGCACGTCATGAGGTTCTCGGCCATTGCGAGAGAAATCCAAACCACTGCGTCCAACAAGGTCGGCTTCCCGCTCCTGAAGAAGCAAATCTCGACGCACTTCGGCAACTTGAAGAACGCCGTCAGTGGTCCAACCAAGATCAAGGTAATGGTTCCAGTGTTGGAAACAGCCGAGCAGACAAAGGTGGACGGAAGGGGGAAAGAGAAGAAGGCTGAGAGGGAGAGTAGTGGATTCGTCATGGTGGAAGAAGAGATGGAGGTAATCGAAGGTGTGTGATTACCGGAGAAGAAGGAGAGCTGGAGAGCAAAGCTGATAGACTTGTGCAGACGATGAGGATCCAGAGGAAGATGACGAAAAGGATCTATTGGTCGAACACCTGTTTGAACAGCTCAGAGAGCTCAAGACAAGGGTGCGTTGCTGATCGTTCGTGATACTCGAAGATGTGAGCTGATGCCCGAATGTGTTCGTAGTTGTACGAGTCCGAGATGCGAAATGCGTCGATCGAAGTCGAGGTCCGAGAAGAAGTAGCGAGGGAAATGTCCGAGACCTTGCACAAGGCTCAGGGCGACTACGAAAAGCGTTTCCACGATCAGGTACATTCGCACATGTGGTGGAGGGTGCTCGCTAATGATGACTGCATGAAGATGATGGCCAGTGATCTCAAAATCGATCGCAAACTCGATATCCTTTCGAGAACGATGACTCCAGGGGGGAGTAGACTCGCAAGAGCCAGGGAAGAGTCGCCCGAGGATTCGAGCTTTGAATCGGGTATCGACGAGTCTCTGGTACGTTTGCATATTTTATACTTGGAGATCATACTCATGACGGCGTCAGATGGCCTCTCAAGATGACTCTATGGAGATTGAGTATCGCTCCGACCCATTCCTTAGCGTCCCACCGCCCGCGGCGACTGTGAACCCCATCATGTTCAGAACCACGGAAAAATCTGCGATGGAAAGCGAAGACGACATGGAAAACAGTACGATCGAAATCAGTTCTGGTGAAGAAGACGAGGAAGACGAGGACGAAGAAGAGGAGGGTCTCAGCGATGACTCTGATCCCGAGGGTGCTGCGATCGACGATTCCGAGGACGAGGACGTTGTCATTGGAGACGGGGAGGAGGGGGAGGATAATGAGGACGACGAAGAGGAAGAGGAAGAAGAGGAGGAATCCGAAGACTCCTCGTTTGCAGCTTCCGATGAACCTTCGGACGAGTCGATCGTCGAGGAATCACCCCAGCCGGTTTCGCGAAGACAATCTAAACAGGTCTCTCCCGTCAAGAAAGGGCCGACTCCAATTGGGAAAGGAAAGGCAAACAAGAAAGCATTCTCGCGAATATCCATTGAATCGAGGACGTCGAGTTCCGGGATCGATTCGCCGTCGCCATTGAAAGAACGTCTGCTTCCGAATAAAGCGGAGGACGTCGAGAGTGGGAACGAGACGGAAACGCCGGTCAAGGTCAAGAAGAAGAGGTAAGCACGAACGGATCGAAATATAGCAAGACTCTGATCCACTGGTTACAGGACTTTGGGTAAGAAGATCGTCATCGAGGATGACATTGAGGACGATGCGCTTGCAACGGGGAAAGAGATCCGCAGAATGGTCAAGGGCGGTAAATAGAGCGCGCGATGTCTTGTATGTATGTTGATAGGTGTTCGGAGACATTACGAATACGGAAATGTGATGTATATAGTTTGCCAATGTGGAATCAGCCTTCTTTCTTCACTGGCGCCCCTGGTCCAGCATAGTAATGGTTCTGACTGGTCATGAGGACCGGTGCGGGACCCTGAACGATTGGGATATTCGAGTTGGGCGTGAGCCCTCCTGCGCCGTCCGGGTCGAAGAGGTAGGTCATTCCACCCGCCAGACCGGTCTTGTCTCTCGGTGCGCTCTTTTATTCTCGTCAGCAGCGCTCAAGTAGGGGCAGAAGGAGCCGCGGCGCGTACCTCGTTCTGGTTCTGGGTCGCTCTGTCGATATAGTCGAGCACTTTGGAAAGATCGGTCGGGGGTTTCAGCATGTCTTCGAGCTCGGTCGAGAGGGTTCGGTAAATGAGGAACAGGAGCGCGGCGGCTGCGACCTTTTTGTGCACTGCAGGTGAAAGGGTCCGTGAGCGGACTACTCTAAGAGGGGGAGCGGGAGATGCGGCTCACCAAAGTAGATGATGACGACCACCGAGAGGATCTTGACGTTGTTGATGCGTTTCGACCACACTGCGCGCCGGGCGTCCATCTCCATTTTTTGCTTGACGCGCGCCAGGATCTTGCTCTCGTCATCGACCGCCTCGTCCAGCCGAGGCAGGGCGACCTTGTTAAAGTGGCCCTAGCGGTTGTCAGTCGTCGTGGTGGAGGGGGGTGAAAAGCACCTACCACATGGGGCGCGTTACCGCCCTCCCACCAGAGCTCGTCTCTGACCGTCGCCGCTGGGCGGGATTTCCCAAGGGGGAAGGGAAAGAGTCGGGGCGGCGCATGGCGGGTCGTCAGGAACTGCGAGGGGTGCGAGCGGGTATGCGCCTGGGAGGCGAAGACCAGTGAGCCGGGAGTGAAGAAGTCGGGGTACAGATCCGGAGCAGACGCACCCAGAGATCAGGTCGATACGATTTTAGCTTCATGAACTTTTCGAAGGATGACTCTTCCTTCTCCTTGGGCAGCTTGGACAGCGCCTCGTGGTAGCCATAGTAGATGATCGAGGTGTATGTCACGAGGCAGCTGGGCAGGGAGCGGTCAATAGAAGATCATGCAAGACCAGCGTACATTACCGCGACGATGGTGACACGGCTGAAGAGCTGGTAGAATGGAATCAACGGATACGGCAGCGGCGCAACCGATAGACCTGTGCGAGGTGAAAGCTAGGTGGTTCTCCCCACGCTGCCGAGACCCAAAGCAATGACTCACCCATCGTGATGGCAAACATGATCGAGACCGTTTGCGAAAGCGGGCCAAATGTCAACCTAGACTCGTCAGTTGCAACACCGCCGAAAAATCAACCGGACCCACGCGGGATGGCTCTTGGTCGCCTTTTCCTCCTTCTTGATCTGTTTCTGCAACTCAAAGATCTTCGCGGCCGATCTGTCCGCGCTCGTCGTCGATCCCTTGGCCAGCGCGTTCTCCAGCTTTTCCTCCTCCGCGGCTAGTTTCTTCTTCAGGCTCGACATCTGTGTTAGTCTCTAAGTGTATCAGTAGGTTGGTCAATCGCGTCAGTCGCATGCGGTAGAGGCGATCATCAGTCGAAAGGAAGGGCCCGTGAAAGGATACTCTTCCCGCTTGTCGCAAAACGGATGCGATGCATCCTTTCTACCGTCGTAGCGGCGACATCCCGGTCCATCCCCCTCCTCC
>JASZXS010000361.1:0-17002 GCA_035521475.1 Tremellales sp. Uapishka_1 | reverse complement strand
GGGTGGAAGGGAGCGATAGACGGTAGGGTCCTAGTCTAAATGCCGACCGAGTGGACTTGTTCTGCCCGATGCACAATGACCGAAGTGGAAGGTACCCGTGTGTGTTGACAGGAAGTAGGGCAAGGCATACCACCGCCAGCACGCCCACAACCCCAGCAACAGTGCGCTGGCAGACTCGGGCACGGCATCTCTAACCCGCCCAGCCGCCACGACTCGTCAGCCTGCCAGGATTCTCGGCTCGGCCACATCGGACGGTGCGGCGATCGCCGGCTTGAAGGTTCGCCTGGCAAATTCCATAGGTAATGACTGCCACATGAGGTGGAAGCGGCCAGCTCTAGCGTGTGATGTCTATGTTTCGGTACTCGGGTCGCATGGGGGCCACGTCTGGTCCCATCGGGATATGCAGCTGACTCCAATGGAAAATCTGAAGAAAGAACCACCAGAAACTTCTACCCGACCTTGCTCTCCACGTGCTGTTGAAGCTGGACCGGCACAAGCCGTTCCTTTTGGTCGTCGGTGGCGTCTGAGCAGACGCAAATCTGAAGAGAGGACCTAACAGGAACCCATTTACTTGCAAAGGAATGCATGAACGGACTTCGCTTCCCGCAGCCAACGGGCGTCTTCGCTCGGAATGGAAGCACGGTCGAAAGTGGACCAAGAGCGACACGTCGAGTCGGCTCCAGAGGGGGTCTTGGCGAGCCCTGTCTGTTGCGCTTCTGAGCAAGGGCTCTCAAGAGCTGTGGGGGTCTTGAGCGCAGGCCCGTCTTCGAGGCCGAGGGAAGTGACGCTGGATTGAGAGCTTATGGTCGTAGCAGGGGAGATAGACGTATTGGGTGGTTGGTGCTCTGAAACCAACGTGAAGGAGTATGGATAACGTTGGGTATTACTGCGAAGAGAAGAGTGGGCAAGTGCGACGAGGCGTGGTCGCTGTAAGCTTTCCCGGCTGCAGCCTTTATCGTATCGCGACTGCTCCGCTGATTGACAAGAGAATGAAATGGCGAAAGTAAGATTCCTAATGTCGTCTGGAATCAGATAGAGGACCAATAGCCCGACAATTCGGCAGGTCGAGTGAAGGAACAGCTCAAGGAGGTTCATGGGACTGTGCAGAATTATATACGCCAAATTTGCCCCTTCAAGCGAGAATATTGCTCCGCAGCGTATCATTCGCGATCAATATGGGTGAAGATAATCCTCACGTCGAGAGATCGATCCTTAGGATGGATCCGCCGAGGTCTCTTGCTCCTTGAACATGTAGCAATCACTGAGTTGCGCGAAACGAGCCTCCTTTCCCATGTTTCAAATTGATCCCGCCCCGGAGGCATTTTCCGGTCGACCTTCAACTTTTCCCAAGAGACAAACCATCAACACCTCCACCTACTCTACCAATCTAGCCTCATCAACATGCGCTACGCCGTCCTCGTCACGGGTCCTGCTGGCGCCGGCAAGTCGACGTTCTGCTCGGCGCTCATCACCCACGCCCAGACGCTCGGGCGGCAAGTCCATCTGTTCAACCTCGACCCTGCGGCCGAGCGATTCGACTATGAGCCGTCGTTGGACATCCGCGACCTGATCAACCTCGAGGACGTGATGGAAGAGCTGGAGTTCGGCCCGAACGGCGGCCTGATCTACTGTTTCGAGTGCGTTTACTTCCCCTCTCCCGACGACCCTCTTTCCTAGAGCTCATTCTGCTTCGTCGCAGGTACCTGCTCAACAATCTCGACTGGCTCGAAGACGAGCTCGGGCAGTTTGAGGACGATTACCTCATCATCGACTGCCCCGGCCAGATCGAGCTCTACACCCATATCCCGCTCCTCCCCCGCCTGTCCGCGTTCCTCTCCACCAATCTCAACTTCCGCATGTCGGCCGTCTATCTCGTCGAGTCGCAGTTCATGCAGGACAAGTCGAAATTTTTTGCAGGCGTCATGTCGGCCATGAGCTGCATGATGGCGCTGGGGATAAGCATGCTGTGTTTGATGAGCAAGATGGATCTCGTCAAGGACAAGAAGGGCAGGATAGGCAGGGCCGTCGGGCGGTAGGTCATCCTTGGGGTGACATGGAAGTGGCGCTTAGGCTCAGTCTCGCGTTACAGGTACCTCGATCCAGATCCGAATCTCCTGCTGGAGGACGTGAACCGGAATACGAATCCAAAGTTTCATGCGCTGAATAAAGCCGTCGTCTCGCTGGTACGCCGACTTTCCTCCATATACATATTCAAATTCTGACGTGGACACGCCTATCACAGATAGAAGACCAGAACCTCGTGTCCTTCCTCCCCCTCGACGTCACATCAGAAGACTCGGTCAACACCATCTTGAGTCATGTCGACAACATGATGCAGTATGGCGAGGACGAAGAACCTAAAGTGCCAAAGGATATGGACGATGGTGAGTGATTCGGGTCCGGATGATAGCACAGCTGACATTGTCTGCTCTGTAGGGGACTTTGCCGACGAGTAGTAGTGTAGCGTGTAATCATGTATACATAGCGAGATCCGACAACGCCTCCCGGTATCGTTCCGGAATCAACCACGAAAACCATATAGCCGGATACCCAGACAGATAGCCACCATGTACAGACGAGCCCTCACCCAACTGAAAGCAAAACCATATATGATGCCTCACACCCGCCCGATCTCCTCAACGATCTTATCCTTCTCCCCTGAGGGAACTATGCACACCCATGGTTATCAGCTTTCACTCCCAACCCCTCCAATCCAACTAGCCTCTCCGCGCAGCCTCTTTCGCAAGCAGCTTTTCTGTCCGAAAGTTCTCATACAGTACTTCCCTCGTTGTCGTCCGCAGAGTCTTCCCCGCTAATCAGCATCGTCCCACTTCACACGCCGATCGACACACCTTCTGCTGACTTCCAAGGATGGCCTCGCGAACACTCGTGAAATCGCTCTGGGCGTCATCCATCACTTCCGCTACTCCCCATGGGAAGGTACGTGCGAGTCCCCCTGGTTCGGGATTGAAGATCGCGAACGGTAACCTCCCATCAACATCATTCGTCGATGATGCTGGTGTAGGCGGACGATCAGCCTCGACATCGATGTCGTGGTGCTTTGGCGTCTTGTCTTCTCGATCAGCCTGCAATGGAGGGGAAGAATTAACGCTTGGGGGGCTCACCTCTCCATCTTCTGCAGAGGCAAAGTTAGCGAATAAGCCAAAGCCATGGCCTTCGTCGTCGGGGAATGCGGCGGCGAGGTCGCGCCTCGTGGTTGACTTGACGAGGTCCAGCTCGGAGACCGTGAGCGAGTCGGCGAATGTCAGTATAGGAAGGACGTTGGCGCGGGTGGCGAGACGGTGGAGCTATCGGAAAGTCAGTGTCGGCTGGGCAGGAGTGGCTTGAACGAAGAAGGGGGCGTACAATCGCTAGTTCGATGGAGCTCAGCTTCGGAGTCGCTGAAAGTTCGGCGTCGACGTTCTGGTCTTCGTCTACGCCGTCAAACAAGCCCAGGGAGGACCAATCGACCTCGAGAGCGGAGGTACTGGTATCCGAAGCGGGATGAAGGATCTTTCGAGCATCGATCAAGTAGACGACTGAGCGGTAACATAATTTGTCAACCCCATGCAGTCCTCTGCAGCGGAGAGCTCACCAAGGTGGATCAACTCGTCGTCCATGCGTGGTTTTACCCTCACGATCCTGCTCTCCTCTCTCAATGTCTCGGTGAAGCGTTCCTCCAACTAGGACGATCGTCAACCGCCACTCTCAGTCCAGAAGCACCCCCTATCGGATCATCACATACCATCCGCACCAGAGCATCTATGCCCCGATGTCTCTCCCTCTCTTTAATATTGGAAGAGCTTAGGTCTGACCCCACCTCTAATCCGGGTGTGTCGACAATCCACAGTGACGTCTTTTCAAATTCCTGACAGGTGACCATAGTACTGCGCGGCTCGAATTTCCGCGTTGCGCGATGTTGCATCACCCGTATATCGGAGGCGGCCAGGGAGGACGGATTCTCCACCAGCGAATCGAGGAGGAGATGGATGAAACTGTTCATTGGCTGTCTCAGTGTCTTTCTGTCTCCTTGACGGATCCAAATCCACCGACCTCGTCTTGCCAACAGCCTTTCCGCCGACCACGGCCACGTTCAAGCGGTTCACCAACTTCCCCTTGCCCCGCTTTCCTTTCCCAGCGCCACTCACTCCCGTCCCAGAAGTGAACGTGCTCTCCCTCTCCCTTCCCCAGCTCTTCAGCGGGCCTTCTCGGAAATCCGTATGAATATTCTTGTCTTTGTTATCGTTGTTGCCAGTAGTAGTATTGAATGGTCGATGGAAGCCGCGATCTCTGCCTACTAGCGAGGGCGCACGATTGCGACCGCCTGGAAGAGTAGTCACTGCGACATTGGGGAGTTCTTCCCACGCATCGACGTCGAGAAGCGGGGTAGTCAAGTCAGGCAGGGAGAGAGCCGGCCGGATCTGAAGGGCTGGGGAGGAAGAGGAGGAGGGCTGTTGTCTGCGCTTACGAGTGAGGAGGCCCATGGAGTAGATTATGGCTGTGATATGTGGTGGACGATGATGGGAGGGGCTGGTTGTGAAGCTGAATAAGAGAGGAGAATACCAAAGGGACCGTGCACGCCCCGCGAGGTCTGTGCTCGAGGGAGACGCACGGGCCATCACGGGGATGTCGCCACCCGTCCTCTAGGCAGCCTCAGCTCGACGCTATATCAATGAGATAAGAGCGGGAAAGAGCAGTATATAAACCTGTCCTGGCCTCTGGCGCACCTTCTACTGGCCTGGCGCTGTAGGGGGAGAGCGATATGCTCAGTGGCATAACTGGCTTTTAGCGTTCCTCTCTTTTTCACGGGTCAAACTTGAAACGTTAGGGGGGTTGTGAAGACAACCTTGACATCCTCAAACACCCTCATCGTTGTGATCCTACCTATCGAAAATTGTACATGACTGCGGCTATAGCTTCGATCGTGTGCGGGACTTCGAATAGTAAAATCCGTAACGTTATCGGGGCAACCCATTTTCGATAAACGTAGAGTCATTGGACGGAGCAGGAACCGCCTTCGTAAAAGGCATGAACATGATCTCCGAAGAGATCTATATCCAGGAATTGTGGCCTGGGTAACGTGTCTGCCTTAGAAGCATGTCGCAATCTTGTCCGGGAAGGGAATGGTTGATGACGCGTCGGAATTATCACTGATGCATGAGACCGCGTCCTCGTCGCCGATCCGTCTGCGCTCTATTATCGTTCCTCCTCCTTGAGCGCATCCGCTTCAAGCTGCTCCGTCCTATGATTCACATGAGCCATCGTCCCTACGCAATCCCGGAGCCGACTCACGATTTCCAGACCTCCTTGGTCGCGTGCATCAGCTCATACAGTTGTCCGACCTGCTCCGGACTCAGTTGCTCGAACGCCTCCGTCTCGAGTTTCCTTCCCACCCATTTCCCATTCTCGATCGTCGATTCTTGTATCGCATCGAGGTATTGTTTCCATTGCGAGAGAAAGGCGATGATGTGGAGCGGGTTGTCGGTCGAGCGCGTGAGTCGGAACTCGGACTTCACGTACGAGTCACCCATGAACCGCATGTCGAGGGGGAGTGAGCGGTGTGAACGAAGGAGACGGCGGTAGAGGCTAACGGGGACATCAGTGTGGATCACTTCTGCTCGAGAAGGAAAGCTTACGGGATAGGAGGCACCAGCTGGGCCGATGCTTGGGAGAGGGTGAGTGGGAGCGGAGCGGAGGCTGTTGCGAGGCGTATGAGGGAGGCGCGCATGGTGGTGGTTGTATTATGCCTGGTTGCAGCAGACAGGACTTATGCATCGATCGTCTACAGGTGGCCATCTTGAACTTTCCCACGGTGCTTCGGGGTCTATCCTCCGAACATGTCGGCCGAGGGAGAAGCCAGCTGTAGCGAATTGTTGGTGCTGAAGCATCTCCATCTCGCCTAAATTTCTGCTCGCTCTCTGCGTATTCCTTGCTCTTGTCTGGCCAACGAGGGAGAAAATAAATCAGAAATGGCGAGTCCCGCGTGACGGCCTCCTTCCGCGTCCGAGAAACCAGCTGACCTTTTGTTCGAACCCGCAGATTAGTCCTCGTCCACTTTCGTCCTCTCTGCGTTCTGCCGTCCGCGCCCAACCCCTTTCAGCCCGCTTCGCCATGGCTTCGAGATACTATGCGACACCGTCCCAGTCCCGGATCAAGGTCAAGAACCCCGTGGTCGAGATTGACGGTGACGAAATGACGCGGATCATTTGGAAAAAGATCCGAGAGGAGGTGAGCGGGTGTGGATGGTTGGGTAGCGGAACGCTGACATATGTGGACAGCTCATCCTGCCGTTCGTGGATGTCGAGCTCAAGTACTATGATCTGGGTATGGAGAACCGGGATGCGGTATGTCGGTGGTCAGCGAGCTACTGTCGGTGCTAACGTGACTACCATCTAGACGAACGACCAAGTCACCATTGATTCCGCGGAAGCGATCAAGAAGTACTCTGTCGGTGTCAAGTGCGCGACCATCACCCCGGACGAGGCGCGAGTCGAGGAGTTCAGCCTGAAGGAAATGTGGAGGAGTCCCAACGGAACTGTGCGTGACCTCCCCCTGCGACCCCCTATATGTGTCGACCTTCTGGCTCACAATGGGGCAGATCCGAAACATCCTGGGCGGAACCGTTTTCCGAGAACCTATCATCCTGGAAAAGATCCCCAAGCCTGTTCCGGGCTGGACGAAACCCATTGTCATCGGACGACATGCCTTTGGAGATCAAGTAAGCCACTTTGTAGATCTTCATTTCGGCACCAGCAGCTTATGTTTCACCGCCAGTACCGATCGACAGACTTCCTAGCGCCAGGTCCAGGGAAGTTGACACTCACTTTTGCTCCCGAGGACGGCTCGAAAGCTACCGAGATGGAAGTCTACAACTTCAAGGGGAAGGGCGTCGCCCTTGCTATGTACAACACCGAGGATTCAATTTACGGTTTCGCCCATGCCTCGTTCAAGATGGCACTCAGCAAGAAGATGCCCCTCTTCCTCTCGACCAAAAAGTGAGTCGAGACATCCACTCGCCGTCTGCGCTTGCTGATGGGGGTTCAGCACCATCCTGAAGAAATATGACGGACGTTTCAAGGATATCTTTGAGGAGATTTACCAGTCGTACGTGAACGTTGGAGTGTCTTCATTCAGTATCTGGTATTGACCTTATGTTCAGGTCATACAAAGCTGAATTCGAGAAACTGGACATTTACTACGAACACCGATTGATCGGTGAGCACGTCGTCTTGAGATGAGAATGCTGCTGACCTGATTGACGCAGACGATATGGTGGCGCAAGCTCTCAAATCCTCAGGTGGATTCGTTTGGGCTTGTAAGAACTACGATGGGGATGTCATGGTGCGTTGCTCCCGTCGTTGCTACATCATCTCCAGCTGACATCTCCCCTCAGAGCGATATTCTCGCGCAAGGTTTCGGCAGTCTAGGCATGATGACCTCGGAGTTGATCACGCCTGATGGAAAGACCATGGAGTCCGAGGCTGCTCACGGCACTGTATGTCATGTTCACGTCATACACACTGGGAGGTCTCGCTGACCGTTCCCAGGTCACGAGGCACTACCGACAGTACCAAGCCGGCCAGGAGACATCCACGAACCCGGTCGCCTCGATCTTTGCGTGGACTCGAGGTCTGGCGTTCCGAGCCAAGTTGGACGGAACGCCTGAACTGGAGGCGTTTGCAAAGTACCTCGAGGAGGCGTGTATCGAGACGATCGACAAGGACGGTATCATGACCAAGGACTTGGCGCTGGCGATGAAGGGCAAGGCGATGACGCGGGACGACTGGGCCACAACGGATGTGTACATGAAGAGGGTGGAGGAGCGGTTGATTGAGAAACTCCAGGCGGGCAAGAAGTGAGGGCGGAGTGGAGATGAGAGAAGGGGCACATTGGTGAGGGGAATACCAAGATTGGAGGATGTGGGCATCCGAATCCAACTGTTTAGCATCCGACGGGGTATGATACAACGAGATGCATGGCCGAATGAAATACACTTTATTCTAGTTTTTCCAGGTAGTCTAGACGATCCAGTACGACCTGTTTGGACGTCTCCTCGATCTCGCCTGCGAGGAAGACTTCGTCCAGTATAGCGTAGACCTGCGCGGGGTTGCAAATCGATCAGGAAGGGGCCTCACGTGGACTCTGAGACGAGGAGGTCACTTGCCTTGTAAAACGAGAACACGAGATCCAGCTCGCATACGTTTTGGAAGAACGCGTCTGACGTCTGGTCAGCGATGGAGAGGGGGATACCAAGGGTACGACCCACCGAGGACCTCAACAAAGAGATGGATCGCTTCCAGGTATGCCAGCTCGTTATCGTTCGAATCGACGCAGCAGCAGAAGAACAGGCCAGCGTATCGCCGGTAGATGATCTTATCGTTTCGGAACTGGTTACGTGTCAGCGGGCACAGAGCACGGATCTAAGCACGGGGCTCACCTCGACAAAGTTGGATTGATACTTCTGGTCGCGAGGAGCGATCAGTCGGTGCACTTCGCCTCGCAGTCGGACCTGGAGCAGAGTGAGCTTGCGACGGTGGCTACTCGATGCAAGCCTACCTTCTCCTCGTCGTCGTATGGATGGTACCATTTCGATAATCGTGTTTTACCTTGTCGGTTCTGTGATAGCGGTGAGAAACAGGAAACGGACAAAGGGGATAGAAGTACCTGTACCAAGATGAATTTGATCATCTCCCTTGGCTGTCACCTTGGCTGTCAAGTCAGCAGGCGATGGGCTGGGTTGACTGTCGATATGTATGCGCCAAATGCAGAAGGAGAAGAGGGAATGGACCGGCACAATAGCTGACCGCCGAGCATGTGCGTGCCTGAATCACCCAAGATGTGTATTGACATGGGCCGTAATCCTCTCTCACCCAATAACTAACCACCGCGCTCTACACCTCATGTCGAGCTCGAAATACGAGGACATGACCTCGCCCCGGTCCTCGTCCGACTCGGTCGTCGAGTACCGGGACAATCTCGAGTCCGAGCCGTTTGCAGAAAAGACGGACACCATGATGGTGGACGAGGAGGAAGGCGAGGGGTATGTTGTTGAGCCTCGTCGGGTGAGCTTTGTTTCATATCGGATGCGTGAAGGAAACTGATGAAGAGATAGCTGCGTCCGAGGAAGAAGTCGCGCAAGATCCTTGCGGTCCTCGTTGTCATCATCGGGGTGGCTGGGCTCATTGGGACGTTTGCGGCGCACTCGTATTCCGCCCCGAGCTATACGAGCAAGTCCGGCAACAAGCACATCACCATGGATCATATCTTCAACGGGACCTTCAGTCCGAGATGGCGAGGGCTGGACTGGGTCAAGGAGGGTAAGTCGTCTCTGGAAACCAATGAAAGGCCGCTCCTGACTAGAGCAGCGCAAGACGGGACCTATTCGCACGTCAACGGCGACGGCAACATTGTCCTCGCATCGGTACTGGACGACCCGGCGTCCAACATATCAACAGTCCTCGTCGAAGCCGACAAGGTGCGCGACGAGAAAGATCGCCGTCTCTTCTGGGACTCGTGGGTCTTGTCTGCCGATATGAAATACGTCTTGTTTCAGACCCACCGAGTAAAGCAATGGCGGCACTCGTCGTTTGGCAACTACTACGTCCACCGGCTCGCGGACCAGACGACCTTCCCCGTCGACACTCCGCAGCGCGATCCGACCACGACGAAATGTATCTGGTCGCCCGTATCACACTCGCTCGCCTATGTGACCGGGAACGACCTGTATGTCCTCCCCGCCGCCGAGCTCGAGAAGGACTCGCCAAAGGCCATCAGGATCACCGACGATGGGTCGAGCGTCGTGTTCAATGGCGTCCCGGACTGGGTGTACGAAGAAGAGGTCTTCTCGACCGACTACGCCATGTGGTGGTCCCCCGACGGAAAGAATCTCGCCTACTTGAGGTCGGACGAGGAGAAAGTCAGAGACTACAAGCTACAATACTATAATCCAACCAACGACGCCTTCGAGCCGAACCAGTATCTGACCGAACTCGACATGAAGTACGCCCGCTCCGTTTCTCCCCTCTCTGATTCACTGATAGCTTGACCAGGTATCCCAAACCCGGTACACCAAACCCCTTGGTCACGGTCCATACGTTTGCTCTTTCTAGCTACCTTTCGACGGGATCACTGCCGGAGTCGAAGAAGCGACTGTCGTGGGACGGCGAAATGGCTTTGGACGAGCGGATCGTCATCGAGATAGGTTGGGTCGCGGACAACACGCTTCTCGTCAAGGAGATCGACCGTGCTGCGCGAGTCGGCAGTGTTGTCGTCTTCCAAGACGGCAGCAGTCGAGGTCAGGTGGTGCGAACCCTCGGGAGAGATGGCGAGGAAGGCGACGACGGGTGGATCGATCACGTATGTCTCGGTCGAGATGCGGGTGTCTCTGCTGACTTTGAATGTAGGGCCAAAACGTCATTCCCGTCAAGGGCGATCTGCCCGGATATCTCGATCTTATACCCAACAAGGACGGCTACAACCACATCGCCTTCTTTAGTCCGCTCACAGCCTCGGAACCTCTCTGGATAACCTCGGGCGAGTGGGAGGTGACGCAGTTGTCGGGAATCGATGTAAAAAAAGGAGTCCTGTAAGTGACGGAGCCGACGTGTCGGGCCCCGCTGATGATCGTGGACAGATACTTTATGGCCGCTGCGCCATCCATTGACCGACATCTCTACTCGGCCGTCCTGCCTACCGCGGAGACAGTGTCGTCCTACGCGCAGACTGTTCAAGCACTCACCGATACGGCACAACCTGGATACTACGACGTCTCGTTCTCCCCCGGCGCTGGCTACTATGTGCTCAAATATCAAGGCCCCGAAGTCCCATGGCAACGGCTCTTGCAGACGGGTGAAAACGGTACGCAACGATGCGACCAGGCTTGAGCAACGTTTGATGTTTGGCCACTCTAGGGATCGATATTCTCATGGAGGGAAACGCGGGACTCAACAGCACTATTGCAGAGTTCATGCGTCCACTAGTCAGCAAGACAACTCTGGTCTCTGACGATTTCGGTGAGTCCTACGACGCTTTTGCTACGACGCTTTTGCCATTTGCGAGTTGGACTCACGATCGATTAGAATTGAACATGCTCGAGATCCTGCCGCCCAATATCGATACCACCGGACGCAAGAAGTATCCCGTCTTGATCAGAGTGTAAGTCTTCACTCGGGTTCAATTATTCAGGTGGCTCATAGGGCCGATCAGATATGGAGGTCCAGGCTCGCAAATAGTATCCAACCGCTTTGACCGCGATTGGCATTCTTACCTGGCGTGCGAGAAGAAATACATCATTGTGATGATCGATGGACGGGGCACCGGATTCAAAGGGCGCAAGTTGCGAAACCCCATCGTGGACGATCTGGGTCACTGGGAAGTCATCGACCAGATCGCCGCGGCGAAAGAGATGGTCAAGCGAAAGTATGTGGACCGGAGCAGGATCGGTATCTGGGGATGGGTGAGTGGCGGTGTATCCGCGAAGCAAGGGTCATGGACTGATCCGTCATCAGAGTTACGGCGGATACATGACGACCAAGACGCTCGAGGCGAATTCGGGGATCTTTACGCTTGGAAGTGGGTGCCATTTATGCAAGAATGGGGATGGGTATTGACGATGTTGACAGTGGCCGTGGCACCCGTTACGAATTGGCTGTACTACGACTCTGTATACACGGAACGATACATGTCTAAACCCTCGGCGAATCCGCAGGGATACGTCTCGTCCGCAGTCAATAACGTGTCGTCTTTCGAAAATGTCGATTTCCTGCTGGCGCACGGCAGCGGGGACGACAATGTCCACTACTCGAATACCGCCAGTCTGCTCGACAAATTTACGCAGAGGCATATCAGGGGATGGCGCTTCCGGATGTTTACGGATTCGTAGGTGGTTTTAGCCGCCCAGGTAGGGGGAACCTGACGTGAATCACGATCGCAGGGACCACAGCATGGGCAAGCGGGAGGCATATAGAGAGCTGTACGAGTGGATGACGGCGTTTTTGGACGAGAAATGGGGCAAGGGGGGGCTGAACCGACATTGGAAATGATCACGTCGAAAAGGGTTGTACGATACAAAATGACATGGATGCATCTACACATAGCTAAACTGCCGAGTCTGGCCCGTCGAGCGGGATAGCCTCGTACGCCGCGCCGGGAGATTGCGTGCTAAACCTCCTGAGCAGCGGCAGCGAGCTTCCTCTCCTCCCGACATCTTGTCCAAATTGAACAACGGAGCGGATGCCCTCTTTCGTCAAATCTCTAGAATCCGACGCGAGATCCAGCATGCCGCGGGCGAATCCTCCCCGGACGTACTTCTCCCCTGGCGCTATCGACGATCTCGGTCTTCTCCACCACTGAGAGTCTCGTCAAATATGCTCTTTGGTATATATAAGTGGGGAAACGGACCTTGAGGGTGAGGGAAGAGCAGACGACCGAGACGGATGAAAAGGCCATGGCGAGCGCGGCCATCATCGGATGCAGGTGGATGCCCCAGGGAAGCAAGACGCCCATGGCGAGCGGGATCATGAGGATGTTATAGCAACACGCCCAAAGAAGGTTCGCCTTGATCTTGCCGAATATCGTGCGGCCGAGGTCGAGGGCGGCGACGACGTCGAGCAGATCAGAGCGCATGAGGACCACATCGGCGGCTTCGATCGCGACGGACGTTCCGGACGACAAGGCGATTCCGAGCGAGGCCGCCACGAGGGCCGGCGAGTCGTTGATCCCGTCTCCAACCTGCAGAGCGGTCAGCGCGCCGCCAAACCGAAGAACTCTATCCCACTTACCATTGCTACACCCCCGCCGTCCTTTTCCATGAGGTCGCGCACGATCTTTGCCTTGCCCTTGGGCGAAACGCCGGCGTAAACCTCGTTCTCGTCAATGCCGACTTGCCGAGCGACCGCCCGAGCCGTCGCGACCGCGTCTCCCGTCAACAGCGTGACCTTGATGCCCATCCTTTGCAGTGCTTGGATGGCCTGGATCGAGCCTGCCTTGGGAGAGTCTGACAGCGCCAGCGCGAGGACCGGTATGGGCACGGCATTTCGGACGACCGAAACGAAAATGACAGTCCTGGCTTTGTTGGTCTGGACCGACTCGAAGGTCGCCAAGTTGGCGGGCATGGACGTCGTCGTCGATTTCTCGTTCTCCGCAAAGTCGGTTGAGAGCGCGAACGATGATTTACCGATCCGAATCTTTTCCCGAATATTGTTGGTGGCAGAGTGGACGACGGCCTGAACCCCTTCTCCCGTGCTGCTTTGGAACTCGACGACATGTCCGCTCGGCGGAGGAAGGCGCGAGTTGGAAAGCGTCTCACGACCATAAGACGCTACGGCGATTGCGAGTGGGTGTTCGGACTTTGCTTCCGCCAGCGAGAGGAGGGACAGAATCACGTGTCGCTGGAGCGGGTTAGCCGCGGTCGACAAAGAAAGTGTTCTTGCGTCGTCAGACTCGAGGTCGAGATCCTGTCCCGAGGGTGAGAGAGAGGTGTGAGGCGCCCAGCAAACAGCCGCGACCTTCATCTTGCCCTCGGTCACCGTCCCCGTCTTGTCGAGGACGACGCGCTGGACATCTCGACTCGCTTCCAGCGCTTTGCCGCCCTTGATCAAAATTCCATTCTTGGCGCCCACTCCCGTTCCGACCATTACGGCCGTTGGAGTCGACAAGCCCAATGCACAAGGACACGCGACGACGACGACCGAGATGCAGAGTTTGAGGCAGACACCGAATTTCGACACGCCCGGCTTGTCAAACACGTCGGGCAAGTTGCCGGTTTTGCTGAGGAGCGAGATGATCATCCACGTGGAGAACGTCAAGAGCGACAGGGAAATAACGATCGGGACAAAAATCCCGGCCACCTTGTCGGCGAAATGCTGGATGGGTGCTTTCGAGGTCTGGGCGTCTTCGACCAGCTTGACAATCTGCGCCAAGGCTGTATCCGCTCCAGCGCGTGTGACTCGGAACGAGATCGTTCCCAGACCATTGACGGTTCCGCCAATGACTTGGTCGTCCAGTTTCTTGAGCACTGGCAGCGCCTCGCCTGTCACCATGGACTCGTCGACGGATGTCGCGCCAGACAGGACGGTCCCGTCAGCAGAGATCTTTTCTCCCGGAACGAGCAGGACAACGTCTCCCACTTGAACCAGCTCGGTGGGAATCTTCCGGGTAGGCGAGGACTCGTCGAGCGCTTGGCCATGGGTGGGTGGGTGGATGAAGATGGTGGCGGACGACGGCGTCAGGGCCATTAGGTCCGTCAGAGCGGCGGACGTTTTACCCTTGGCCAGATTTTCGATATATCGGCCAAGGGACACGAAGGTGATCAACATGGTGGACGTGTCGAAGAACGTTTGTGGGTGGACAGCAGGGTCCGAGGAGAACATGGCGAAGAACATGGCGAGGACCGAGTATGTAAACGCAGAGGAGGTACCGAGAACAACGAGGACGTCCCTGGCCAGATGTCAGCGAGGATTTGGACAGCGGGCTCAATCAACTCACATGGTCGCACCACCGTGCTTGACGCTCTTCCACGCGTTGTCGTAGAACCGCCTAGCCAACCATCCCTGCACCGGTATCGTCAAGGCGAGACAGACCAGGTCGCCGAGGTAGATCCCGCGCACAACACGCCACATTGTCCAGCCCATCAGCCAGCGGGGAAGATACATGGCCATCATCCCAATGATAAAGACCGGCACGGCGAATGTCGCCGACGTGAGAAACGTCCTGCGCCAGAGTCGAGTCTCCTTGTGTTTTTGCAGGGAGGCGAGCTGCGAATCATTCGCGGTGGTGGTGGGGAGAAAGGTGATCTGCGGATAGGCGGCGGAGAGAGTATCGACGATGGTACGGAGGGGAAGGAGGAGGGGGGAGTGGGAGAGATAGAGGTGGTCGTGCGGGTACGGCAGGGAGGCGGTGTGCAGTCCCGCCAGCGAAGTCAGCGAGGCTATCAGATCGGGCACGATGTCGGGATTGTTTAGCCTGGTTCCCCGTCCCGTCAGTACGGCATCGACTGTTGCGCTCCGCCGCTTGCACACTCACCCATAAACACGTAGTTCCACCTCTTGCACCTCGGACTTTTCTACAATCTCGGCTTCGAAACCGATGTCCTCAATCTCCTCTGCTATCCTCTTGTCGTCCCAGCCCAGACCCTTGCTATCTATCCAGTTCTCTTCGTATTCGACGACGCCCCGTTCGGCCAATAAGGAGATCTGCACGCTCGCAATCCCAGGTTGTTTTAGCTGTCCCTCGATAGCGGCGACACATGCTCCACACTAGACAACTCCGTCAGCCTCAGCCTGACCTACACGATTCCCAACCAGAGACATACGGTCATGCCTCCGACCCTCAGCTCGACTCTCTTCAGCCCCGGTGGCGCTTCCTTGGTGTAGCCCGCAGATGAGGATGATTCACCAGGCTTTAGCTCGATTCGCGGGGTAAACAGCGCCGAGATGGGAGACGGGAGGATCGAGGTGAGAAGGTTGGTTCCCGGGAGCGCGGTCTTGGCACGTATGGGGGAGTATGGAGTGGCCATGGTGATTGCTGGTTTGGGGTGGAGGGTGGAGATTGTTTTGACAGCGGTCGGACGCGTCCGCAGTGGCCGACTCGTGGTTGTCCGCACTCAAAAGCCGGCCTGAGGGGACGCTTGGTGGTGCCGAACACTGTGCAGAGCTGCAGAGGCGGTGTGGAGCTACTGAGCAAAGTTCTATGGATGTTTTGGCGACGGACTGATAATTCCACCGTTAGAGGCGAAAACCTTGTTGCGGAGTTGGTTTGTGGAGGGTGACGTCGGCGTGAGACCCGAGGGGGAGACTGCTTATCGGCCGAGGATGGCGTAATCAGATTACTCGGGTGGCAAATGGGTTGTATGAGTGGATGGGGGATACCGATGACAACGAAGAAATGGGAATAGAGGGGGAGAGAGGCATATAGATATACACACAGAGGCGACGACGGCAGAAAGCACACCGCTGCTGAGTTACAGGGTAACCGACACCGCCTTGCGCGCGGTCGCGCGGCGATAAGACTGCACAGTAATATTATCATTACAACAGCGTAACCAATATCCAAGACGCGAGCTACCCATACACCCTACAGCTGCACCACGACGACGTCCCGCGTCTCGTCTTGCGTCTCTTTGCCCTCGGCGACCATTTCCAGATTGAGCATGTCTTTGGGCGTCGACGGCAGTTCCGAGTGGTCCGTCAACATTGTCATTCCAGATGACGAGTGCGATAGTCCCGGCTGGGAAGCGGACTATCCAAGAAGTCAGCACACAACAAAATTGGAGAGCGGTAAGGACGTACCTGTTGGATGACGGGTGTTGAGTCTTCTCGATAGGGCGGTTCTGGCCACCCCCAGCTCAGTGCGAGTCGCAGCGCCTCGTACGTCTCGATGTCTTCTTCGTCCAAGCACGACTCGTAGGCCTCGGTCGCGGGTGGCACCTCCTTGGACGGGGTCACGACGAGTGTTCGCTGGTTTCCATTCGTCTTGAGCACGCTCGTCGTCGTCTTGTAAGGCTGAGGCGAGACCGTACGCGGGATCGAGTCGGTGGACGCACCCCACCACACGCTCTCGGCGGGGATAGGCGCCTCGAGCATGATATTCTCCGTCCGCCGCCCGAAGCGACCCTTCTTGATTACGTCGCTTTTCATTGCTTCTTCCCAGTCTGCCTCGCCGAGACTAAACGTGTCGGTCAGGCTTTGCCCGACGTCGAGCTGGACTTGCGGAGCCATCGTGGCGACGGGGGCAGGGGGTGGCAGGACCGACGGACGAGCGCGTTTCCCGCGGAGGGTGTTGAGCAACTTTGTCGAGGACGAAGCGTGGATCGAGACAGCGGCTGGGAAATCCGACTTGCCGATGAAGTTGGTCAGCGAGTTTCGTCGTTTGATCTTGCCATAAAAGGGCATGTCGGTGCGGAGATTCGGCTGGGATCTGCAGCGGCCAAGGAGGTGCGTGTGGAAGGGGATGGCGGGGGATGTGGAGTCGGTGGTGGGTGTCTCGGAGATGCTCTGTAGGGGGA
>JASZXS010000360.1:0-17088 GCA_035521475.1 Tremellales sp. Uapishka_1 | reverse complement strand
TCCTTCTTCTGTCCTAGGATGCTACCAAGTACATTCCCGACCCAACTCCAGACCCCAGCACCCGGCACCACCCCTCCTCTCCGTCGAGCCCAGTTCGGACTCTTCTCTCCAGAAACCATTCATGCTCCACTCTCCCCACCTACTTACTCTCCCGAACAGCCACGTCCGCCTCGCATCACCGTACCCACGATCGAGCCCGAGGACTTGGAATACACCGTCCGGCGAGTCCCCTTCCCGGCCGTCCTCCAGTATCTCGAACGTGGACTATGGGGCGCCATATCGGAGGTCAACGAAGGGGTGGACGAGCATCTGCGCTCCTCGTTCTGGAAGATGTACAACGACCTCGACAAGGACCGGGTCTTTAATGGGAATTATGCGGACATCATGCGGTTCTACTGGGGTCATTTCGAGAAGGCACCGTGGGACCGGTGAGTGGTTTCGTACTTGGGAGGGGGAAAACAGTGCTGAAAGGCTTCTTGAGCAGTTCCGCTCGGGCAGCCGTGTGGCGGTCAGCCCGATACTTCATTCTCATGGCGCTGTCACCGAGGAATATCATCAAGGGAAAGATATGCCCCGAAATCCCCAAGCACGACAATCCAGGACTGTATAGCACAGAACGGGGCTATATTGAGAATATTGCAGAAAAGAACAGAGAGACTGCGACCCAGGATATATGGGGTGAATCCTTGGGAGCATCGAAAGCGTATACGGAACTTGCGTACAAGTGAGTTAAATAATATCCGCAACCTACTCGATCCGGGCTGAATGATCTCTGCAGGGAGATGTCGGAGAGAAGAGCGACCAACGCGATCAAGCTGCTCCGCGAAGCGCTGTCAGCAACGATGCCGTTCGATCCATTCACCAACACCGTCCGACAGAACGAGCAGTATGGGTTCGTTGCAAAGTGAGTTCTGCTTCGCACTTCCTTCCGCCGGAGAAGCTGACAGTAGCCCTAGCGAAATCTGTATCCTCATCTACCTGGGGGAAGCGATCAACCTGCTGCCCGGTCCGTCGGATCTCTACTCGCTAGTCGACGTCCTCTACGAAATGGTCTCCCTCTTGCCCGAGTATACAAAGGTGTGGCAAGGCCGCCGGATCCTCCAAGAACGGGGGAAAGCACGGATGACGACGGCGCGCAACCGATCGTACGTGTTTGACAACGTGATGATCACAGAAGGAATGGAAGCGTATGGTGAAGAGGGGTTCATGAATCAGATGGTCACCATCCAGAGGATCAAAGAGGCCGGGCAGAGGGACCTCAAGTTTTTCAGCTTGGCGCTCGATAAAAAGTGGGACGAGACGGAGGACTTGTGGGAGAAGAAGTTGGAAGAGGTGACCGCTGAGGAGCTGGCGGCCATAGCAGTGCGTCCTCGAGTGTTTTAGTGCATGTCATCTTTGTAGCTGTAGTGTTCCTTTATGTATCTTGTGGCTTGTCCATTGTTGGTCAAAAGCCAGCTCCAAACAGGCGCACGGGAAATAGGCGCCCACTCAGGGGTCTCGATGATGCGCTACATTGACCTTTCACACAATCTCCTTCCCACCTCTTGCCTGTTTGCACAAGCACGACTGCAGGTGAACCCATCGCGCTCTCTGCCTCGGATATCCTTACCCTAGACCGCCAAAACATCGCTCAACATGGTGCGCTTCTTCCAAATCAGTGTTGACCGCCAAGAGCACAATGGCTGATTCACCTCTCTTGCTCCTTTCAGGCTGGCGCAATGGACAGGGCTCAGCGGGAGATGCCCAAGGTAAGCTAGCTCGTCGACTACTGGACAAACGGACCCCTCCGAAGGCTCTATCTATGGAGTCCAGGTGACGGTCCTGACGCCATTCTTTTGTTCAGATCCGGGATGAAGACCGAGAAAGAATGTTCGGTTCAGTTTACTCGTACGTGTTTCCGCTAGATATCACCAGTACCTACTGATTACGATGTAAATAGCGTTTCGGGACCTGTCGTGATTGGAGAGAATATGCGAGGGTGTGCGATGTACGAATTGGTTCGAGTGGGGCATCAAGAATTGGTTGGAGGTAGGCTGTTGTGCGTCCTCCGATTCGTGACTGAAAGCTGACGAGCCGGGTACAGAGGTCATCAGGATCGAAGCGGACCGAGCTACGATCCAGGTTTACGAAGAGACTTCAGGTGTTACGATCGGAGATCCCGTCTTGAGGACGGGCAAGCCTCTGAGTGTGGAGTTGGGTCCGGGTTTGATGACCAACATCTACGAGTGAGCCCGCCTATATGACTTGAAGCGTCGTGCTAATAGATGCCTGCAGTGGGATTCAACGACCGCTGAAGTCGATTCGGGAGAAGTCCAACAGTATCTACATTCCTCGTGAGTCCCATCAATGTCGAGATGGATCCTAGAAACTGAAAGAACGGCATGCAGGTGGTATCAATACCGAGGCGTTGAACAGAGAGATCAAGTGGGACTTCAACCCTGCTTCCTTCAAACTCGGAGACCACTTGACTGGAGGAGATATCTTCGGATCGGTCTACGAGAACTCCTTGGTTGACAACCACAAGATCATGTTGCCTCCTCGAGCGATGGGTACGATTACGAGGTTGGCCGAGAAAGGCAGCTACACGGTCGATGTCAGTTATGTTACTCGTCAACATGTGAAACGAGCTAACTAGTTATTGTAGGATATCGTGCTGGAAACCGAGTTCGAGGGGAAGACGACCCAGCACAAGATGATGCAGCTGTGGCCCGTTCGAGCTCCCCGACCAGTCGCCCAAAAGGAAACGGCAACGTATCCCTTGTTCACCGGTCAGCGGGTTTTGGATGCGCTGTTCCCTTGTGTCCAAGGTGGTACGACTGCTATTCCCGGGGCTTTCGGATGGTGAGTCCTATTCTCCGATGGAGTCGAAAGATACCTGGCTGATGGAAGCCACAGTGGAAAGACCGTTATTGTGTGTCTCTGCATTGTCGGGTCGGAATGATTGCTCATCTCGTGTCGTTTAGTCTCAAGCTCTGTCGAAATTCTCAAACTCTGACATCATTATTTACGTTGGTTGTGGAGAACGAGGAAACGGTATGTACCCTTTTGGCTTCTCGCCATGAGACGGAGACTGAAGACATATTCTTCAGAGATGGCTGAAGTTTTGGCCGATGTGAGCACAATATCTTCAATACGACCTCCGGCTGACTTTCTACAGTTCCCCGAGCTCACTCTTGAACGAAACGGGCGAGAAGAGCCCATCATGAAGCGGACTACTCTTGTCGCAAATACGTCCAACATGCCAGTCGCGGCTCGAGAAGCCTCCATCTACACCGGTATCACCTTGTCCGAATACTTCCGAGACCAAGGAAACAACGTCGCCATGATGGCAGACTCTACTTCCCGATGGGCCGAAGCTCTGCGAGAAATCTCGGGTCGACTGGCAGAGATGCCCGCCGATTCTGGGTACCCTGCCTACTTGGGTGCTAAGTTGGCCTCTTTCTACGAACGTGCTGGAAAGGTTACTGCGCTCGGGAACCCCTCGAGACACGGGACGGTGTCTATCGTCGGAGCCGTCTCGCCTCCAGGTGGTGATTTCTCGGATCCCGTCACGTCTTCTACCCTGGGTATTGTCCAAGTCTTGTACGTTCCTCATCGCTGGGTATCGAGAACAACGCTTATATCACGTAGCTGGGGATTGAGTAAAGCTCTCGCTCAGAGGAAACATTTCCCTTCCGTGGACTGGAAGTAGGTGGCTTTCGGCGTCTTATTGGAATACCTGCTGACAACATGCCTAGCGTGTCTTACTCCAAATACTTGAAGGTCCTGGAACCCCATTACGAAAAGACCAATCCTGGTTTCATCGACCTCCGAACTCGTACGAAGGAGATCTTGCAGAAGGAGCAAGACTTGGCCGAGATTGTTCAGCTTGTCGGAAAAAGTGCTCTGGGAGAGAGCGACAAGATCACATTGGAGGTTGCTCGAATGCTCAAGGTCAGCTGACCACAGCCCCTGCAAGGATAAGACAGCTGATGCGGGATGCGCAGGATGACTTCTTGCAACAAAACGGTATCTCGGAGTACGATCGATATTGTCCGTTCTACAAGACTGCGGGCATGTTGAAGAACTTTGTCACGTTCTACGACCTGTCGCAGCGAGCGGTCGAGACAGGGGACATGACGTTTGCCAAGGTGTGTTTTGCGGCTGTTGCCGTGGTGGATTCAGCTGATGGATGTGCATTAGATTCGAGACGGCGCTGCGGATGTGATCTTCAAGCTGTCCCAAATGAAGTTTGAGTCACCAAACTCGCAATCCGAGGAGGATATCATGGGCAAGTTTGATCAGCTCAACAACGAGATCCAGGAGACGTTCAGGAGAATGCAGGAGTAGATAGTTGTAGAGATGCGATTGTGGTAGTGTTCTGAATGACAACAGCTGTTGCTCGTTGAACGTGCAAGTATGACGTGCGTCTTCGGATTTCAGCTCAATGTGTTCATCGAGGGCTACGGTTGCGGACAAATCTCGGCAGGCGTCTACGGCGTCGCCGCTCTTGATGATGTGGTCTGTTGTGATGTGTTAGGCTTTGCCATCGAACCCCATCACAGCTGTCCTCCTGAACCATCAGTACAGAGGTCGTCGTGGAGTCGGCACAGACCATCGTCGAAGATTACGAAAAGCGGTCGCTCGACTACCCCATGTACACCGTGGAGGCTCTGAAGCAGACGCGAAACGTTCTGAGTGGCGAGTATGACCCGTACGAGTGAGTAGGGAGTTTCGATCAACCAACGATGACGCCCATCATACGTCTAGTATTGCCAACCTGGCAGCCAATCTGGCGATCCAACGTGGATATGAAGCCTCTAACGGGTCCGACGAGTCCCACAGTGGCCGTTCTCGTTCCTCATAAGGACCGGTATTAGGCAGATAGCTAGATCAGACGAAAGGAGATTGACGATCCGCCCCAGCCTCTGGCAGTCTGACCAGAACCGCCTCACATCTACTTGTTTCAGCATACGCTCCTTGAGTCTGCGCCGTTGACGTTTCCTGCCATGCTTGCATGGCACTCACCCCACGACTTGGTCGAGGTTACGGATAGACTGTTTCAGGTTCTTCCTAATCTACCACAAGAGGCAAGTTGCCGCGTGAAGTGTAGGAGAGAGACGCGTTTGCTTTTTTAAAACGCGTACGAAATTCGACGTGCCAGTTCCGCTCTCATGCCCTGGTTCTCGCCAAACTTTTGCCTGTTGACCGGGAACGCGTGGCCGAGAGAGTCCGGACAGACGCAGCCAGGCAGCAACGTCGAGTCCGCTTGCTGTGATACTGATCCTACCCAATCGCTTGATGCTTGATTGATAGAAGAATCCCAGACCTCGCCCCGACTCCGACTCGCTCCTTGCGTTCCGCTCCCCTTTGAGAGGGTGACTGCTATCGACTAGCACCCCTACCATCTTTCCTCACTTCTGCTTTTCTCTTCGGACAGGACGAAGGCCATCGACCTTTGTCGAACTCGATGCTGCCCCTCGTATCGATACTCTTGGCCCTAGTGGTCAGCCTACCGATCTCGCTCGCAACCCCGACCCTAGTCTATGCGCTCCAAGACCAACTGCCTCCCGTCGCCAGGGTCGGAAAAGAGTTCGTATTCGACATCTATCCCACGTCGTTCAACTCGACTTCGACCATTACCTACACCACTTCGACGCTGCCGACATGGCTGACCTTTTCGTCCCCCTTCATCACGTTCTATGGCACACCAGCGCTCACGGACATTGGCTCGACGACGGTCACATTGACTGCGACGGACGCTAGTGGTTCCGTTGCGTCGTCGTTCGTCCTGCTCGTCACCAACTACTCCGTCCCGGCCGTGCACCAATCCTTCCAAACCCAATTGGCGTCAGCGAGTCTGCACGCGTTCTCATCGGCGAGCGTGCTGCCCGGCAAAACAGGCGTGTCGATCACGCCCTACTGGTCCTTCTCGCTCGGATTCCAATACGATACGTTCAGGATATCGTACGAGGAGCCCGAGGATGGGGACCTTTATTTTGCAGCACACCAGAGAGGGATGGCAGGGCTGCCGAACTGGCTGGAGTTCAATAACGAGACGTTTACCTTTACAGGTGTAGCGCCAGGAGAGGGGAGTTATACCATCGTCGCGACGGGAAGCGACGAGTGGGGGTACACGGGCGCGCAGACGAGCTTCGTGATCGAAGTGGGCGTTGGGGAAGGGATCGAGATTGCTGCCGGGCAGAACTTGACAGGAGTCCTTACCATGTCCACCACTCAGGTCTCGCATCAGATCAGTCTGGACAATGTCTTGCTAGGAGGCGAAAAGGTGACCGACAGCGAGGTCACTCTGGATGCGGATACCTCGAGTTATCCCTGGTTGAGCTTTGACAGGTGAGAGCTCATGATCTGGCTACTTGACTTGGGAAGCTGATTTTCGAGTAGTGCAACGCGAACGTTGAGCGGGACCACCCCGGACGACTTCCAAAACGGGACCATCGCTTCCCTCTCCCTCCCCATCTCTATCTCCTCGACGAATACCAGCAACACGCTGCATCTCGACACTTGGCTCAGCCTCGACGTCCTGCCATACTTCTTTTCCACCTTCAACCTCCCGAACGCAACTGCTACGCCGAGTCAGGCCTTCTCCTTCGACCTGTCTCAGTACCTTACGAATAAGACAGCGACTGTTAACGCGACGGTCTCGCCGACGGACGCTGCCAGTTGGCTGACATTCGACTCGAGCAATCTCACCCTAGTGGGCACGCCGCCGAAATCGCCAGCGTACAACGACGTCAAGGTGCTATTCCAAGCGAGCTCGGGCGGCATTTCCGCAACGACGGGATTGTCGGTCACTTTGGCAGGGGTCACGGCGTCTTCCACGGGTTCCGCAACAGCCGCCGTACCCCTTTCGACCAACGGCGGATCCTCGTCTCACTCTGGACTGTCGGATGGAGCCAAGATCGGTCTTGGCGTCGGACTGGGCCTGCTCGCCCTCCTTCTCCTGCTTTTGCTCTTGCTGTTCTGCTGCCTCAGGAGGAAAAAGCATTCCAAGCCGAGAGGGGAGAAGGAGAAGGACGATGACGCCGATTCGTTCGTGGCCGGCTCCCCCACTCCGGATCCGTTCAGACGAAGTGGCTCGCTGAATCCCCTAGGCGAGATTCCGAAATTCTCTGCCTTCAATCTCCGGTCCTCACACGATGGAGGCAGTGTCCGACCAGTCTCGGCCGGTACCGATGCGACTTTCGCAGTGGGACAGCCGACCCGACTGGATGCGATGAAGGGCATCTTCGGATGGGGTGGAGGTGGAGATAACGAGAAGAAATCGCTTGAACTCGAACCAGCACTTGTGAATGGATCGGGCAGCTTCCTCGGATCAGGCGATGTCATTGGCGTCAATGATCCCGTCAACCGGCCGTCGCAGGATGCCAGCTCGTTCACCAATACGTTTGGCTCGTCCGAGTCGTCGAGGGCGAGTTGGGAATCTCGACGCTCGTTCAGATGGTCTTCGGCCGAGAACGAGGGCGGCGGCGACGGGGAAACAAACAGACTCTCTGTGGCCCCCTCAATACCGCGACCACGACAGGATTTTACGCCGCGATACCCCCGAAACGGCTCCCCAACAGCCATCGCACGGTTGACGTCTGCGCCTTCCGAAGACGGCTCGCATGCCAGTTTCAGCGAGTTCCATTCATCGCATGAAGGTCACGACTCGTTTTCTGGAACAGGTAGTGTCCCGGGCTCGGAATCAATGGGCGGTTCCTTTTCGGGTTCTACTTCTGGATCCTCCTTCCCCGCTGGGCCTAGCGGACTGGGACGATTCGTTGATTCCGGTGGATTCAGGTCGATCGACGAAGCCGAAGAGGACGAAGATGGGTTCTCGGTCGAGGGACCAGCCGTCGTTGCCCTCGCAGAGAGACAGTCGTTTGAGACGAGACGCGGCGCCGAGGCTCATCCCGTGCCAAGACTACGGCCGTCCAGAGAACGTGTCGGGTTCTCACCTGTCGAGTCGGAGCCAGGCACACAGCAGAGGACGCCATCGCAGACTGCCTACCCGGACGCCTTTGAAGATGCGGACGAGCAGCGCCGCTCCACGATCTACGCTCCCTCGGACGCCGGAGTCCAAGGACTAGGCTACCCCTCCTCGGCAATCTACTTTGGCTCCCCCTCTGCCCAGACCGACCGGGGCTATATATCTGAACGCTCGTCTCATGTCCCCTCGGAAGCTAGATCATCGACGATACGTGCTGTACCGACCTATGACAATCCGCTATCACCACCGCTGCCGCAAGTCGGAAGCTTTATGCGTCACCGAAGGACCGCGACGGGAGGCTCGGGGAACAACCATGCGTCTTCGAGACCGGGATCGGGGATTCAAGACGGACGTATAATAGCGTGCGCGAACGAGACGTTCTCGACGCACCCGACGATCCACCCTCCGCCGACGGTATCCCTCTCGGCTGCGACGTGGTCGTCCGGCCCACCATCGACCTACCGAGCCGTCGGCGAGAACGGCGCGCCGCTGCCCCAGTGGCTGCATTTCGATGCGCGGGAATTGGAGCTGTGGGGTGTCCCGGCTTTGCGACATGCAGGCGAGACGATCGTCGTGAGGATAATAGAAAAGATGGGCAACGGGAACAGGAGGAGTGACCCAACGCAGTTTGGGTACGAGCCGCCACAAGAGAGAGAGGTCGGACGGATTGTTATCGAGTGGGTAGCTGTTCTTTCCCCCTCACCTCCAATCACTGACGACGACTGCTTCTCCAGGGTGGTGGACAGACTCAAATCACCACAGTTCGCACTAGAAGACGTTGCTCACGCGCTATAGACCGTCGCCCTTTGTTTTCGCTTTTCCGTTTCACGAGTTTCGTTTTCATTCATTTTCCAAGTAACAAGTATGAGTAAATTCTGGACAATCTTCTTGGCGCTTCCTCATTCCCATCGCCGTCGAACTCATGTATAATGACATCTCGCATGCAATCTATGCTTCATGCTGACCCACATTCTGGCTCACTCAGTACATCCCGCCACCCGAGTGGCTGCCCTTGGGGTTGATGACTTTGGTCCAGTTTCGCTGGAACTTCAGGATGAGACTGGAGTAAACGTTGAGCATGGAGCGGAGGTAAGACCGAAGAAGGAAATGGTCGAAGCGGTCGCTCTGGGAGGGTGGAAATTAGCCAACGTCCCGACGAAGGGATGTTGGACGGAGAACATACCGCTGCGATGGCCTCCTGGTGGTCCGACGCACCCGTCAGGTACCTACTTCAAGGCGGAGATTCCATCGGACGAGACTCACGGCATAATCCTGATGAGTGATCGTCAGCTCGCTTCAACCAACTTTCCCGGGATTCCCTCACCATGAGATTCGGAAATCTGACCCAATCTTGACACAGCTTCAAGCGGTCGGAGTAATGAGCGCCTTCCCCCTTGTCAGCTTTCCATCCCTCTTACCGACCGCACCACCTACGACAGCCATTATGCATGGCGTTAGACTTTCTGTACACCTCGGCCAGCTCCTTGATCAGGGTATGTTGTACCTCGGCTCCTATCGACGGGCTTCAGCGCCGAGCAGTGGCCTCAGGAAGGCGACCCACCAAAGGAATTCCCGTCCTCGATCACGGGAACCTCCATCTCGAGCCAGATCTTGAGGTCCTGCGCCATCATGTGCATGTCGTTGCATTCGCTGCTCACGGAGGAATCGTGAGCGTCGTCCTTGCGGTCGGGACACGACGAATCAGACTCACTTTGTACAAATCTTGATCAAGGCGACTTGCGCATCGTTCTGCGGGATATACTCGAACCAATGGACCCCGCCGCGGACGCCTACATCTCCCTTTTCCTCCTTCCCGGGATAGGCTCCGCCGTCCTCGTCTCCCCCATCGTCAATCTGGCCCCCCTTCGCACGAACGATCTCGTCCGGCAGGACGAGCTCCGGTATTTGCACCTTCAACGAGGGCATCACTTGCTCCTTCCTCGGACGAACGTAGTCGTGCGTCTCGATGTGGCCCGGCCAGATGACCGAGTCTGGCGACGTTTCTTGCTCGAGCAGGGATTTAATATGGACGATTCGGGCGGGGATCACATTCTGCAAGATGTCAATCGCCTTGAGTCGATACTCGTCAAGTAGGTCCTGGAAAACTGATTAGCTGCGTCAGAGTCTACGGGGTAGTTGAGGCTTACCGTGACGATTTCGGCCTGCGGGGCAGTCTTGAACACGTCGGCCATGCTGATATTGCATCTCCCGTTGGTGGTCATCTTGCAATTGTTGAGGGCCAAGGATCTGGTAAGATACTTTCACATTCACGCTCACAAGAGAGCACTTCTTGCTTTTATATAGGCTGTCGCATCAAAGGAGCGCTCGGAACAAAGGATCAGTATAAATGCACGAAGGGACGATCAGCACAAAGGAGTAGAAAGCAGAACCTCGAGCTCCAGTATTCATTTCGAAAGGTGTCAGAGCTGCCTTGGCTCCGATAAGAAGTCTATTCCATGTGTTCCAAAGTCCAACTTTACAGATATAAGGTATACTTTACAAGTTTCGCCCATCCCTCCTTTGTTGCTACCTTTATCCTCGGATCTTGGACCAAAGGACGATAATGATAAGGATGACCAGCACCGCGATGATGCCAGCCGTCACAAACTTCTGCTGATACATCCTAGAATGTCCTGTTAGTTGGGCATGACGGCGTGGTCAATATATGCGGTGCGGTACTCACTTGAAGATCATCTTCTTCAGCGTCCCTGCTGCACGATCGATACTCGAGTCTGCTTGGACCAACTGCGATATGGAAGCAGCATAAGTTGTTGACCAGATTCAAACGTTGCACCTACAGTATCCCTCGTGTGCTCAATCTGTTCTCGCTGCCCTCGGAGGTTCCTCAAAATATCGGCACCCACGTCCTCGGTCTCCAAAGCGATCCGATGAGCGTTGTCCAGCCGTTTGCTTCCGTCCGCCAACGTCTCGGTTCCCTGCAGTAGCCTTGTTCTGGATGAGAACGCGTCCGGCGAGTCGGAGTAAGGGTCGTCGGCGTTCGGAAAACCAGGTCCTGATAACAGATCGGATCGCTGAGTTGCGAGTCGCGCTTCCCGCTAGCATCAGAAGTCAGTGTTGGCCATTCTGCAAAGCTCCGGAGAAGGGGAAACCTACGACACCCTTCTTGACCTTGTCCAGACCAGTCTTAGACGAGTGGAGTCTGCTTTGATAGGTTTGCCGGATCGAGACGGGCATGGATGGAAGCTCCACCTCCATTTGAGCGATCTGGAGCACGAACATGGCGTCAATGAATGGCTTCACACCTTCCTCGTCCACAGGCCCCACATACAATCTCTTCCGCCTCTTCGAGCTCGTCCGCGACTGTCTTGAGAGCCGCCTTCCGTTGCTCTATAGTTGGAAAATGAGCGACATGATTGTTGACACGGAAGACCATCTACCCACCTCCCTTGAGCTTTTTGACCTGGCCCTCCAAGAGCCCTTCCATCTTGCCGATAAGGAGCTTGAAATCCTCGTCATAGTTTTCGAACAGCGCACTGGGGATGATATTAGAATGAGCTCTCTCGATTGTTAACAGCACTACATCGAGTACCCTGCGGACCACAATGTAGAGCGATCGATGGATCACTTACGTTGGTGAGTTGTCCATCTTGAGAATGATATCTCCTGGAATGCAGTCGACAACAACACAGGAGGGATCCATGGGTGGCAATGCGCAGTCGCTTAAGTGGGGGGACCGACTGATTGCATTGACCTTTCAGGGATACAGTGGCTCGCGTTCGCTCGGTTGACCAGTTGATTTCTTTCATTTCATCTTGTTAAATTCGATATTCACAACACAGATAACCAGCGCAGCACGTCCCAGCCCATCTAGAAGAACCCAAGTAGACTCGTCCACCTCCTCATTAGCCTAGACCACGTCGGGTTCGCCGCGACGACCTTTCAATCCACATCTCATATCAAACCCCTTTCCCCGCCACCCATAATCCATCAACATGAACTTCTTCAACCGTCAACGAACAAGAACGCCGGCCGAGACAGTCAAGTCGCTCAAGGATAACATTCTACGTCTGGATACTGCTGGATCTGGGGAGGGGAAGAAACGGGTGGGTTCTTGGCATACTGGACTTTCCCAGGACGGGAAGCCCCGTCTCCCATTGTTTCAGATGGCTGTTTAGAGCTCGGACGCTGATGGCGAGTTGGGCCTGCCCAGGTAAACGAGGAAGTCTCGCGTGCGCTCATGTCGGTAAAGACTTTGCTTTCGGGCGAAGGGGATGCCGAACCATCGTCCGACGTTGTGGTCCAGGTGGCAAACGAGATGTACGCGCAGGACCTGCTTAGTTTGATGGTCGTCCACCTGGCGAAGTTTGAGTTTGAGGTCAGTCAGCTAGTGGGTGACCCGGCTGGTGATAACGTAGCTGACAAGGGCGACAGGCGAAAAAGGATGTGTGCAATATCTACAACACATTACTCCGTCGTCAAATCGGTGTCCGTTCACCCACAGTGGAATTCATCACTAACAGGCCCGACATAATCTTTGCGACGCTCAAGGGGTGAGTCCTGTTGCTCTTAATGTTTCGCAGCTGAAGCTGAAATAGATACGCAAACCCCGACGTGGCCCTGAATACGGGAATGATACTGAAGGAAATGCTGAGATACGAACCCTTGGCCAGAGTTCTCCTGTACTCCGATCAGTAAGTCAGCCATCTGGATTACGCCTTTTCAGATGGCAAAGAAAGCTGATCTCTCCAAGGTTCTACACCTTCTCCCATTACATTGAGAATTCAACATTTGGGATTTCATGCGATGCCTTCGCCAATATGAAGGTGGGCTGGTCCTATATCCCGTATCTTTTGAGACGGAGACTGACATTACCTCTCGTAGGAAACGTTGACCAAGCATAAACCGATGGTAGCTTCCTATCTCGACGCCAACTATGATCGAGTGAGTCTATTACCTCTCTCTCACTCCCGCTCATCCACTTATGCACACCTCTCCAGTTCTTCAATACCTACACCTCCCTCATCCTTTCCCAGAACTACGTGACGAAGCGTCAATCCCTCAAACTCCTCGGGGAGATCCTCCTCGATCGTGCAAACTACAGCATCATGACGAAATACATTGCCTCGGAAGCGAATCTGAAGATGATGATGAATATGCTGCGGGACAAGAGCAAGAATATACAGTTTGAAGCGTTCCATGTCTTCAAGGTCAGTATCTTGGTTCCCGCCATGATTGGGAGCTGTCGCTGACCTTGACCTGCAGGTCTTCGTGGCCAACCCGAATAAACCGGCGCAGATAGCAAGCATACTGAGAAGGAACAAGGACAAGTTATTGGCCTTTCTCAAAGACTTCCACAACGATAAAGATGGTGAGCTTTTCCTTTCGGAGTCTATCAACGAGGCGTTGACTGGGGTGACCTTGTCAGACGAGCAATTCAACGTATGTTATTGGCTTGCCCTCTTGGTGGAGACCAGCTGACCAGCTTCTTCGCAGGACGAGAAACAATTCCTCATTGCCCAAAGTGAGCTGCCGCGCTGTGGCTGCGGTGCCGGGATGATAGCTTACACTACGTTCTCGTTAGTCCAACAACTCTGATCCATTGCATTACACTGTACCACCGCCTACTGCCGATCCCTCGCTTCTTGTTATATTGTATATAATCTGCTCATTGCTTGCTTATACACCTACCCTTCTCTTTTTGCACGCCGGAATGGTAAAATGTTTGTTGACGGGGCCAAGCAAGCAAGCTGCATCGCCGGTCTACTCTGTTCTCATGCTGTGGTCGTCTCAACCGCCTCCACGACCGTCTTCTCCTGCACACTCATCTCGTCAGCCGCGATACTGCACAGAATCCGCCAAAACACTCACCGTCTTTACCGCGTCCCCGTCCTTTTCTTCCAGATCGCCTTCCTCGTCCGTCCCTTCGCCAGCATGCTCCGCCTTTACTTGCAGACTCGCCTCCTGCGCCGCCCTGATGCTTTTCAATAAAGCATGCACGTCCCGCTTCGCCTGCAGGGCAGCAAAGTGTTTCAGATCGCTTCCCGCACAATGCCGCAGTGCCCTCCAAGCGAGAATCGTCTTTTTCTACGCGACCCGGGCGAGATATCAGAACAGCCGTACAGAGGATCGGCATGAGAACGTACCTGCGCATTCTGTGCCACAACCTCTGCCGAGGGTTCGCGGCCCATCGCCCGATCGTCCTCTTCGTCCACCTCGATCGTCTTGATCTCCTGGTCTAGCTGCTCCACCGTTGTTGACCTATAGGAGGTTCCCACATCAGTCCACCTGTGGAAAATCAGAAAAGAAGTAATACAAACCTCTTCCACCCCTTCAACTGATCGAGATTCGTGAATCCCCTATTCCACAGTTTCGACAGCGGACGCGAGCCGACTTTGAAAGGGTACTTCGACGGTTTTTCCAGTCGTCGTTTCCACAGATCCGCCGCATCGGAAGCCGACTGGGGATGCATCGGGGGAATCTCGAACACGCTCTCAGGACAACTGTCGTTCTTCCATTGCGCCTGATTCGCACCACCTGGTCAGCACGGCTCTGGGGCTCATCTCGAAGAGGACATACATAGTGTTTTTCGCGGAAAATCAACGACGTGACGGCCGCCGTGAAGCGCTGGCCATCCGGCACCATCTTTTGCAGTTCTCCTCGGATGAGGTTGATTTTCGTCTTGATCCAGATCTCGTTCTCCGAGTCAATGACGAAAGTTTTCGGCATACCGCCCGTATAGCTCTGTTTGCCCACACTGGCTGGAACGAGGTTGAGAAGGAACTGGAAAAGGATGAAATATTGGACGAGGATCTGACGTCGGAACGACGGGTCGGCAAGCTGTCACCATTTGTCAGTCTCATAGCGGCAAGCGGAACGAGGAGCGAGAGACTGACTTCGTGATGAAGGAGGTTTTTTCCAGTGAGGTAGCGCGGGTGGAAAAACCCGCCGTCGTCGCTTTCCACCCTCTTCCTCTTCTTCCCCACAATCTCTGCCTCTTTCCCCATCATCTCCTTCTCCTTGACCGTCTGCTCGAACAGGATCGGAAGCACAAAGTCCGACTTGTTTTTGAACGTCTCGAATGGATTTTGTGGAGGTTCTCCCGTTGATGGACCGTCTAAAGACGGCGGAGACGCAAAGTACTGCTGTAGCGACCACAGCGTGGGGTAGAAATCGGGGCGTGACTCTGCGATGCATCAGTATCACCTCTACTACTAAATTGGTCCATGACGACTTACCGGCAGAGACTGTCTCTTCCTTCTTTCCTTCCACTGAATCCATCTCTACATCACCATCATTCGCTTCCTCCTTGGTCTCTTCCTTGTCGTCCTCATCCCAGGTCGTCTTTACGTTCCCATACACACCCCGCATGTTGATGGCGCTTTTATCGGCTATACTGATCACTGAACTCGCAAAGTGGTGGACTCGGCCTCTGAACACCAAATCTGCCGGGGTCTTGGGCAAAAAGCGTAGAAAGGCATTGATGGTCCGCAGCAGCGGTAGTGCTTTTCCTTGCGATGCGGGCATGCCCTGTGAGATGGAGTCAGTCGATGATTCAGCTGGACATGAGATCTTACTCACAATGGTGAATCGCTTCGACCGCGACTCGATGTACGACCACAAAGTATGCCAAGACGACACGGAGATGAGCTCGACCAGCTCCTCGATGATGGGTACAAAGACGGCTCCGGGCTCGAGCGTCCGTGTGTCTGAGGCGAACATGTGTAAATGCTATGACTACGACAGCATTAAGACTCCATTACTCACTCTGCAGGCTCTCGTAGACGATTTCGTAGAAAGTCAGGATCACGTCGAGACGATCATGCAACGCCGTCTGGAACCGGCAATGCTTTTCTTCGGAATCATCTTCCAGAGGTTCAGGAAGCTATAGGTCGATCACGTCAGCCTTCGACCCGTTTTACAAGGGGTTTCACCACCGCCCGACCTACCTCGCCCGAAGCCACGGCGCCGACCGTCAAATCCCTCCCGACAAGATCCAATATACTTCGCACCAAGTCGACTTTGGGACCCGCAGAAGTACCTTCGTTTCCGTGAACCGCATCCCATAGATTTTGAAGTCGCGGCCGGAGGTCTTGGTCTGAGATTTGGGGGAGGAAAGGTGGGTACGGTGCAGAGAAGGACCTCGAGGAGGAGATTGCGGCGACCAGATTCTGGAGCTGGTCTTTGAGGGTAGGGTAGAGGGTCGCCGCCATGACAGAGGTATGTGTACAGGATGCCAGATCACAGATCGACAGAAGTAGTGTAGAGGAATGAGACAGGGACGTTTCTCGGGATTGTCGCTCGACGGTGGCTCACGGAAGCAAATCGAGGTGGTGGCATGCTCGTATGGTACCGATGTTTGTGGGCTCCTGGTAGGTATGGAAAAGGGGTCTCCTGGCAAGGAAGCGAGACTTGTCGGTCAAGCTCACGGCTATACGATGAGCCTCCCTCTCACAGCGAATGAACGAGAGCCGTGTGATCTACTCTTTCGCTCCCTTGTATACAGCCGCCTGGGCATTGGTGGACGCAGCGAGCTAGCGGGGTATGCGTGAAAGGGTACGGAGCAAAGAATACGATTGGTGACACGTTTCCTTGGAGCATGGCTGCGATATCATCAGCTGGCTATCCCACTTCATTGGCATTCTCACTGGACAGCTCTGAAAAGAAAAGGCCAACCGCAAATTGCTTCCGTCTTCGACCACCCGTCGAAACCCCCCTCGTCCACCAACTTGAATTGCAACTTCCAACCTCGCTCACCCATTTCAATCAGAATGTCAGCTCGACCTGCCGCTCAGCCGTACTCAACCTCGCCGTCCCGTGATCACCGCAGAGAACGGTCCCGAAGTCCGCGGCGTGACCGCAATCAGGACCGCTACGACGACCGGGGTGAGGATTCCCTACCGACTTGGCCGCAGGACGCTGATATTGATCTTTGCAGATAGACCGCAGCGGTACGACCGTGATAGGCCATCGAGAGGAGGCGAGCAGGATCGATACGGCAGTCCGTATCGCCGGGAGGGGAACCACGAGGGGAATTACAGCAGAGGCGGCGGAGGAGATGCGAGAGGCAGAGAGCGAGAGCCGCAAGATTTCCGAGCAGGCGGTGGGGAAGCGAGAGGAGGACTGGGTGGATACAGAGGCGACGCTCGAGGGGGAGG
>JASZXS010000359.1:0-17271 GCA_035521475.1 Tremellales sp. Uapishka_1 | reverse complement strand
AGAGACCAAAGCTCGGGGCACTCACTCGCAGGACAAGCTACCGGCGCCCTAATCTAGCCGAAGGGAGGCGTCGGGATGCGATTGAAGGGGGGTGCTTCGGCTCGCGTTCGCCCGTAGTCGATGCCTCCGGAGGACGGTAGTGAGTCGACCGGAAGCGAGTGGTCTATGCGAAGCTAGTAGCGATGGCGTCGGAGGAGCCTCTGATGTTTCTTTGCTATCTACCGGAGATGTCGTTGTCGTCGTCGTCGTCAAGTGGGCAGATATCAGGGGCAGGTCGGTTGATGTAAGTAATGGTGTGTGTCGATAGGGCGACACGGGCACTGAGCTATATTTGAAGTGTGAGCTGACTCGTTTCACTTGCCCGCCATATCATCCGAAGCTAGGGGCCAGCCCGGATGCCCTTAGTAGACAGAGCGGCAGGCAAACATCCTCCGGATGCATTCCCCTATCCGCACCATGACTCCATCTCGATAGCGAAGTGGATGAGTCAGGGTGAATTGCATTCTAAACCGAGCGACAATAGGCGGATGAGTGAAGACGAAATGTAATGGCACATAAGGTTTTCAATTCAAGCCGACCATAGCGGCAACCTCCACCTAACGAGGGTCATTGAGAAAGACCCTCGCTACCGCCTGAACGATGTGGGATGGGTGCTAGGTTCTAGAGGAAAGGAGGCGAAGGAGTATATCACGGCCATCACTCACCTGAGAGAAGACCGAACGCGGACGCCATACACAGTATGAGTAGTGTTGGGTTGGTGTCCGCCGTTGAGAGTCGGGTCGAAAGCAAGCAGCTAAACAGGAACGACGATGAAGGGCGCTAAGCAAACGACAAGGGTGGATTATATCGTCGCAGGAGGGTGCTACGCTCGGACGCAAAGCATCCTGACTCGGTAGGTGAAACAAGAGAAACAACAAAACACCACCAATTGCAGTTGGATGGACGATCCTGTCCTTCCGGCGAGTCTTTAAAGTCTCAAACCCGCCATGGTGTCATGGGTTTTCCCCGATGCACGACTGTGCATGCCAAGTCGGACTGCTGCATAAGATGATTCGGCGGGATCAAGGGCGGTGCGTCTCCGCGCCCTGCCGAGATGCCTGCAAACGTAAAAGCAGCCAAAGTCAAAATGATCCACCAGGTCATCGGGCGTCCGTCTCGACATCCCTTCCACCGTGTTTAAATTCCGAGACACTGGGCCGGCCTGCGGTTTGCGCAATGTCTCAGCGGAGCGCTTGCGTCCCGGAAACGCATTCCCCGACGACGAAAACCTTGTATGCCACTGGACCCATTCTATGGCGAGTAACGAAACGATGAGCAATTGACGGAAGCACTTACGGGAGTGCGGGCCCCGCCGAAACCTGCCGGCAGGGGAACCGTCCATTTGCAGCGAGAAACCCAATTGATCCACCGAGTTGCGGCAACGAGCCGTAGATCCCCCTGACGAGAGAGCCACCCAACTCGTACGCCATGCAGCGGGAAGGCGTCTGGCAATATCCCACTTGTAGGCATCAGTCATCGACGCGGAACGGTCGGGCGGGGAAATTTCTTCTTTCGTGCCTACTTGCGCGGTACCCTAATCTTGGTTCTCTCCGATGGACGTTCGGCCTCGGGCAGTCGCTGCGAAAATGACGTCGACCTGCGACTGAAGCATAAGGTAGAGCTCACTCGCTGGGGAAATGCCTCCGAGGCATCTCCTCGGTCAGTCTGAACGTAACCTAAACGTACACTACGCGCGACCCCAATTCCGTACCGCAAAAGCACCAGTCACAGGAAACCCTCTCCATGTGCCTCCGAGAAAGAAGGGGACCTCCCTGTCACCCAAGACAAAGGGTGCACTGAAATGTAACGCTATTACGGCTGATCCAGCCCTCGACAGAGTTGTCAGCATGAGTCTCATACATCGGTTCTTGCCGTGGATGATCGTCTTCGTCATGCGCTTCCACTGCCGATCAGCGAATGCGATGGCCTACGAATTACGGATTAATTGATCGCTATTGCCCCGTGCATGCACACATGCAGCCTCCCACCCTGGGAGGCAATTCTCAAGGCACGTCCAGATGTCCGGAACCCGTCAGCAGGCACGTCCGAGCCTTCAGGAAAGATCCTGAAGGTCCGGAAAGGTTGCCCGGCCTCGCGTTTCGGACCTTTGGCAAATGAACCTCGGAGCAGGACTTGCGACTTGCGCCGATAGCGGGGATGGCACTCGATGCAAGTATGTGTTCTCGTACCGTCCCTCGCGGTATCAAAGTATTCGATCTTGGTTGGGACTACTGGAATCCAGAGCATGACGGCATGGTTCAGGTGAGGGATTCCAGTGGACAGCTCCAACAGAGTATTCAGTTCGTACATTGAGGACGCTCAGGGTGCGATGCAGACTTGTACGAATAGCTTTTACAAAGCTCCCTGACCGAGTCCGACTATACCCTCTAGGTCGTACAGGAACGTCCACCATTACAGAAGCGTGCCAGGCCAAATATACATAGGCATACCTTCGCACTCCCCGACATTGTGGCGGTCTCGTAGAACGCAATGCGAGTCTTTACTGACGACCGTGCTTAAGGTTCTCGATCGCAGAAGGTAAGCATGAGGTGAACTTGGGTGGCTGGACGGACGTGATTCAGACCTTGGGGTTTACGTGGCGATCGTCAGGATCGGTGGTGGTTCCAGTGCGCGTGGTATTGAGTGCAGTAGTTGCACGAGCATCATCACTTCACACGTCAGATCTGGGCACGACCTTGGGGCTGGCAGACCGCACATTCCACCACACGGGCATTCCTCTCCATTGGCACATCAAGCTGTGATTCAGCCTGGGGGAGATGACGGACGCTTGGGGCCACATGCATTCAGCTGGGCAAAGCCTGGAATGAGTTCTCGGTCTCCATACTCCGCCGCCATGTCTGCGGCAACCTTTTTCCCGGGCGTGGATGGGTTAGGCTTGCGCAACAGCTCGTCGGACAATGTAGTTCATCTGCGCTGCACCATGACCAACCGATCTCGACTCTATGCTGACGAAGTAGTATTAGTCTCCCCGAGAGGTCAGGTGTAGTTCGTTGCTTGAAAGTGAAGTGTCTGTCTCGGGATTGTTGCCATATGGGCAAACGTAAAGGCTATCGAAGCTCGAGTGGGTGCGTGTACGTAAGCTGTCTGGTGGTCCTGCGGATTCGAGCGCATCATTAGTACGCAGGTGAGCGCATTCTCCAAGACTAGCAGAAGTATGAGTATCAAACCACGTTGAGTCCCATGTCTTTATAAGCACAAGACGCCACGTCAGCTCAAAGTCCCGTCGATCCCAATGAAGTCCGCTGATAGGCGTATCCGCAAGGGGAGTGATATCATGCCACCTGCATTCTGCCCCCACACCAGGATCGACAGCGGCCTAATTGCTCCCAACCAGATCATTCAATTTCGATACATACTCGACTGTCTGCCAGGGAACGCTACATTTAACTACAACCCAACTCTGGCTCTTATCCGGAAACGATGGCTCCACCATTAACGTGGATAGACTGTCCACTGATGAAGCTTCCATCCTGCGAAGCCAGGAAGACGTAAGCGGGACCGAGCTCGGAAGGTTGTCCGATTCGTCCGATAGGAGCGGGGGACTGGTGCCACTCCTTCATCTCGCTCTTGTCCATCGCAGCGGGCTGGAGAGGAGTCCAGACGGGTCCGGGACAGACGGCGTTGACTCGGATACCCTGGCTGAGGAGCTGGTTGCTGAGACATCGAACCTGAAGTAAAGTGAGAAGGGAAGGAAAAGCGATATTATATTACTCACCATGGCGACTTGAGCACCCTTGGTCATCGAGTAATCGAGGAGCATGGGAGGTCCAGCGTACGCGACTGTTGGCGGGTGAGTCCTCATCGCATGATATTAGGATGGGAGACTAACCCTGGGACGCCGTGACAATAATGGATCCGCCCTTGGGGATGTGGGGGACGGCGGCTCGGGTCAGGAAGCTGCGGAGATTCAGCCGAAACATCATGAGGGGTAAAGTATACCTACAAGGTTCCGTAAATGTTGGTCTTCATGGTTCGGTCAAACTGTTCCGTGGTGACGTCCAAGATGGAGGGGATCGAGTACTGGCAAGATGGTGAGCCGCCTGTGTATTACTTCAGATCCGTGTATACATACCATGACGGATGCGTTGTTAACCAAAACATCGATTCGGCCCCAAGCTTGAACCACAGTGTCGATGACTCGCTTGCAACCCTCTTCGTCTCGGATATCTTGGGGAAGCAAGATACACTGTCGGCCCGCGGCAACAATCAAAGACTTGGTCTTTTCAGCGTCGACTTGTTCCTCTGGCAAGTAGACGATCGCAACCTAGGCTACTGTAAGCGTAGCTTCGAACGATATTGCTGGAACTCACGTCAGCTCCCTCGAGGGCAAACATGACGGCAGCAGCCCGTCCGATTCCGCTGTCACCACCGGTAACGATGGTCTTTTTGTCAACCATCTACGAGGTGATCAGCGTTTGCGGCAGCCTGAAACCTAGATTACTTGCCTTGCCAGCGGGCTTGTAGTGGTCGAAGCTATCTTGACCTGAGATACCGGATGACATCAGCGGGAGTCGTTCGAGTATGCACCGGCTACTCACCTTCTTGAACGGTAGCTCCCTCGGGCTTCTTCTCCATGTCGGCCTGGATACCGACGGCCTGGCCCTTTTGGGATTCAATGGGGTAGTCATTGGGCTTGGCGAAGGATCCAGCAGATGCGGTGGGTCCGCCAGACTGCGGGATGGTAAGCGGAGACTGGTAAATACTGCTGCGAATCGACATACCTCTTGTCCGGTGGCCTTTTCGACGATGTTCTTGACGGCTTCCATGTTGTTTTGCTTTTGAAGTGATGGAATGTGAAAGAAAGAGACTGAGGAAAAGAAGAGATGGGTGAAGGGGGATGAGTCATTATATGCCAAACCAGATCACGGTAATAATGACGGCCTCCACTCGCTATGACATCATCAAAATCCGATCTTAGCCTAAACGACCCTAAAGCTTTCGCCCCGATTCGACAGTCTACGCAGACATCTGCCGCGCGGCATTTCGCCCCCTTACGAATGCCATCAGGCGGCATCGCGAGCGACTACCAGAACAGGGTATCTAGAAGACCGAGATGAGCCGTGGATGTGAAGCGATATAATGACACGTGCGGTGAGTTGAGGTGACACTTCCCCCCGCCACACCTCGCTCCCGGACGACACTTAGCGGTCGACCATATACGGCATGACCCACGGGAGGGTAACCTTTCCGTGCATTGCCCGACACCGTGTAAACTTGCACTCCATGATGAACCGCTCCTGTGCTGCCGGGAGCTTTGAAACCAGCTTGAAACTGCCACATCCATTGGTTATAGGTAAAACAAGTCACATCGCACGATCTCCTTTGTTCGGATGTCCCAGGTGTACAAGTGGTAGATCCTCTGTGGCCTCTCCATCGTCGCCAAGATGTAGCATGAGTATCTTGTGGAAGCATTATCATCCCACATCTTACCACACCCCCTCCTCACCGACCCACTCTCGCCACGATCCCGGCTTCACAACAACCCTTCTAAGTCATCTACCCGTCTCCTCAGGATCTAGCGATAGGTGTCACTTTGTATCATGGCTCCCACCCCGCGCGATGATGGCTACGATGGTACTTTCACCTCAGAATGGGTACCTCCCTCTGCTACTACAGCAGTTGTACACGCTTCCGCGACCGCCACTGCTATCTTCCCAAACAACGGCTCCTCCAGCAGTACAACAAGCTCGGGTACCTCGAGCGCTGCTGTAATAGGAGGGATTTTAGGTGGTCTCGCCGGCTTGGTGAGCTCGGTCATCGATTCTCGGAAACTTGCTTAATTCGGGTACAGACCCTGCTCTTCTTCTGGTATCGATATTACGCATGGAGGAAGAACGGAGGAGAGGGCGACTTTTTCGTCACTTTATGTGGGGAAGGGCATAAAGAGAAGGCTGCAGCCAAAAAGGCAGCCGAGTGGCCGCTTTGGCCAATGATGAAGTCGCGACCTAAATACGACACTTAATAGCTTGACGCAGACTTCAAAAGTTACACCTCACCGTAGCATCGAAGGCGCACATAGCCAAGAGGAGAAGTGAATCAACGACATGATTAGATCGACATCGGCGTCGGGTTTGTATTTCCTTCCGTGATCACGTAGCAGAAACTCTCTTCATGTCGTTGACTGAGTCAATGGTCGATCGGTGAGGATCTTCATCGCGCACCCTTTATCAAGTATCTTCTCCACTATCTCGTTCTTTTTTTTACTTACCATCCAAGTCGGCGGATCCACGTTGCTATCTGTGCTTTGGATACAGCGGTCTCTTGGAAACCCTTCTCCTCATCTCGGCGAATTCCTGCTTCAGCCTCCGCTTCCGCAGCCTATCAAGGTGAGACCCTTTTTCTCTTCAAGGGCGACAGAACACACCCTCTTGAGCTCTTCCTCTTCCTTCTTCTTCCTCAATCTGGAAGCCACACTCTCCGCTCTTCGAGTTGGCCCTGTTAGTCTCGCCACCGCTTTTCTTACCTCTTCCGCCTTCCTGGCTTCCTCCGCCTCTAGCGCTTCCATTCTCGCCTTTTTGTACTCTTTCTTTCTCTTCTCCACGTCGGCCTGGCTCCCTAAATTGGACTGTAGGGAGTTCTGCGAGCCCATATTGCTCTGGACGTGCTTGAGTCGCAACATCGGGTCAATTTCCCAGCCATTCAAGTAGCTTACCAAGCTTACTCGTTCTCTCAATCTCCTGGTCCCACCTCCCGTCTCTGCGTCTGCCTGAGCATGAGGCACTTCACCTTGGGCTTCGGAAGTACCTGAGGGCTGTGGCTTAAGCCAACCTCGATGTCAGTCCTTTACGTTCAATCAAGCGGTCAGACCTACCGCCGGTAACCCTCGCGCTTTCTTTCCACCTCGTTCCGGTTCGTCTCCATCTCTTTTGTCCCTTGCATGTTTTCGCTCCGAGAGTGTCGTCAAGCCTGCTCCTCGCAAGATGGCAATAGCTTTCTCTCGAAGCTCGTTCTGGTCTTTCGGGATAGAGAGGCCTCGAAGCATTCCGACCGCCTCCCCACACTCGAATCCGTTTGGGTCCAGTCTCGAAGAGCTGATTACCATGGAGTACAAGGAGCACGCGGAGGAGGCACATCCTTCGCACTTTTGTTTCTTGCCAGAAAGTTTCTTATAACAAGGGAGTTTGTCCTTCCTGTGGTTCCCATGTTATCACTAAAGCAGTCTCTGCCGGTTTTGCCAGTTCATCCCTAAACCCACCTGCATTTTTCGCAAGCTTCTTCGTCCAGCAGGTATTCGTAGTCCGGGTCACATCCGAATGCCTTCTACGACCCGCCGTCAGTGGTTGCTGGTCTCCTTGTGAAATGCAAAGCGGAATATCTCACGTTCAGCGCCCCAGCGTTTCTCAGCACCTTTCTAGCCTTGCCTTTCGCGCGGTTGGGGGTCTGCGGTCTGTATCTCAGATCCCTCAGTGTCGGTTCCGTCTTCACTCGAGGGACTCCTCCCGGTCGGGATCGCTCTTCCTCCATCTCATCATCGCGATCCGACGCCCTCCAGCTCCTCGATACGTCGCTTTCCTGGTCTGAAGAATCGATTTCTGCCATGTGCGCGTGGGTTGCACAAGATATGAGATGACGAGACAGAGGACTTCATCTAACCTATATATCGAATTCGCGCGACATTGAGCACCGACCTCCCCCGAACATTGCCAATTTGGAGCGCCCTTGACGACAGCCACAGTGCGACCGTGCCCCCGGGCGCAAGGGGCCAGCAGCGGTCTGCAGAGTACGCGGGAGTGATGCATACTATACCATGAGATATTCAGGACCAGCCTCTAGCGATTCAGAACAGGCATTTGTATTATATCTTGCATATCAAGGTCGGCGCGTAACGTGAAGAGGTGGACGCCCGAAACGTTCTCCACCGGTATTCCTAAATCCACCCGACATTGCTGCCCGACTGGTCCCTTCGATTGGGACGCCTGACCGCCCGACCGCCGGACCGCCGGAGACGCTCTATTGCGCTGCTTCACTCCGATTCGCTCGAGTGGGCGACAACTCATACGCCCCGTCGTCGAAAGGATCCTCGACCTGCGCCATCTGCCTTTGATTCGGGTTCGCGGGGTTCGGATTCTGAAACCAAGAAGTACCAAATACCGAGGGATCGTGTATGGGAGGCGGGATCCTTTCGGCAACCGCGAGCGGTTGCTGCTGTCGTTGCATGGATTGACCGTTTTCAATCGGCGAGGCATAAAACGAGCTCGGTCGGTCATCGACGTCGGAAGCCGCTATCGTGCTGGCGGACAGTCTTCGGTCACCCATGTACTCGCTAGGTGGTATATCATATCGATCCGAAAACATCGAAAGGTGCTGGGTGACTCGTTTCTTGACAGTCTGTTCGTTGGCCTTCTTCACGCGGGTGTATATCCAGCATACTAGCGCGATCCAGAGCAAGCCTCCGGTGCCCACGCAGACCCCAATGATGATGTTCCTCTTCTTGCTGCCAGAGCTGTCCGAGTCATCTGAGGTGGCTGTGGTGGTCGAAGTCGTGCCCGCTGCGGCAGAAAGGGGATATGCGTTGTCGATCTGCGAAGCTAGTTGCCCGATGATACCGGTTTGATTATAGAGGGGCGACGTTTGGGTCGCGATGTAGGAGTTTAGAGTATCAAAGTTGGCAGAGGGGATGTATGCCAGCCATTGCGTGAGAAGGGATGCCTGAGTTCCATCCCAGCCCGACGGTTGATACACCATCAGTCCGTAAGTCTGGATTTTCGAGGCTGTAACACCCGTATCAGCATGAGAGCGATGCCTTTGTTGGTTTGGTGACCACTTACAATCGATTCCCAATGCGGAGCCAATAAGCGTGGGGAAACTGTTGAACAATTGACTGGTAGCATCGGATGAATTGACCTAAGTACAGTCAGCGAAGCCATTAGGCTGATTATCCAACTCACCACAAACGTCCAAGGGTATTCCTCTTTCGCCAACAGAATCGATATCAACGTATCGCCTTTCAAAGGGTCATCTGACTTTCCAGTCCCAGCATCCGACTTTGATTGTGCCGAGTCGGCGGGCACAATCAAGGTAGGGATACTGGCGGGAATAGTGGCAGAGGTTGGAGATACTGTGGTGCTGGTGGCGGTTCTATGGGTACCAAAAGTGCTCGAGCTCTCGCTCGAGCTTGCAGATGTGCTGATCGCTGACGCGGTTGAAGCAACGATCAGGAACGTTTGCGAAGGCGTATAGGCGTCATCGGCGGACGACGACTGTTCCGCAGTTGGAGACGGCGACTCGCTCGTGGCGGAAGCAGAGATGGCGGAATACGTTTCCACTTGCGTACCCGTCGCAAGCGGAGTGTTGGTCACCGAGTTTAGCGTCGCGTTGCTCAAGTCGACTGTGCTGGATGCACTGATTCGCGGGGTAGATGGGATGGTGACAGAGCTTGCCAAAGTTGAAGTCAGCCCGATCGACGACGCAAGGCTGGAGGACGCGAGGGCATCGGCGGCCGACGATGAGGCAGTCATGAAAGTTGAAGAGGTCTGATCCGTCAACGACAAATCGAGATCCGAGCTCGAAGAACTGAAAGACAACGACAAGAGTGGAGTGGATGACCCGGTCTGAGCGGTAGCAGCCGTTGGCGAGAAGCTTGGCGTAGCGCTGGTCAACGAAGACTCTGGAGCCGTGGAGAAAGTCGAAGCCAGACTCGAGAATGACGTGGAGACGCTGATTGCCGCTGTTGTTGAGACCATCGGTACCGCCTCCAAGCTGCTGGAGATTGTTTCCGAAGAGCTGGTCGCGGGAAAAAGGGTTGTTGTACTGCTAGATGACGCGGTAGATGGTGGCGACGAAGGTGAAACATTGGAACTGGATATAGCTGAGGCGACTGGGAAAGACGATGTCGTGGTGATGGCGGCGATGCTCGTAAGGGGGGTGCTGGACGCAGAGGTGACTGTAGAGGTAGTGATCGGGACCGCACTCGATATGGACGATGTCGTTGACGGGATCGGTGGTGTGGAAATAGGTGTTGGCGAGACGGATATCAACGACGTCTCGGCAGTCGTAGCTGTCGTTGACAGACTTCCTGTACCGAGACTTGTGGACGGCCCAGAGATGGCCGAGGCGCTGGAGGACGGTACGCCTGCGGTCGTGATCGGCCCAGAGACAGCGGAAGAAGACAGAGAAAGTTCGAACGTGGACGTGTTCGATACCGCGCTTGCGGAAGGCGAAAACTGCGTATAAGAAAGCAACGTCTCCTCACTCGTAGACGACGATGGCAGAGTGCTGCTGCGGAGAGTCACGGAAGTTGTTGGAGGGATGCCACCTGGGGAAGTCAGTCGTGCTACAGGTCTCGAGCAGGGCAGTTCCTACCGGAAGAGTTTGACGAAAGGTTAGGGTTTGTCCCGGTGCTGCTAGATGAGGCCAAAGTCAAGGTGGAAGATACAGATACACCAGTCGACGAGTTTAGCCCAGCGCTTGACTCCCTGAAAGTGGAGAAGCCACTGATACCACCTGCAGACGAAGCGAGTAACGATGTCGCCAAGGAGGAAGGCGAGGTCGAAGAGGGAGATATCGTTACATTCGCCAAAGTGAGGAATGAAGTCGATGTTGGAGAGGTGATAGAGCTACCGAAGGAAGTCCCAGTGATTGAGCTCGAAAGTGAAGGGGAAGTAGGGGAAGATGACAACAATGACTGGCCGGATATCGCTGCCGAAGAACCCGTCACAGCAGTGATTGGGCCTGTAGCAGTCGGTACTGCGGAGGTCCCCGTGGTGGTCAACCCACTCGAGATGGCGGTGGAAAGGACGCTCGCGCTACCGACCGAGCTACCGTTGGATACGCCGCTAGAAACGCCACTAGATAGACCGCTGGGTACAGCATCGGAAGCACTGCTGGCCAGGCTGTTGGAGACACCACTGAGGATGGTGCTGGTGGACGCAGGAACAATGGACACCGTCTTGATACCCGTTTCACCGCCAAGCAGAGTCGTAGAAAAGCGGGACCCTGAGCCGCTTGAAGAGCTGGATATTCCGGTAGCCGTAGATGCGCGTGTCCCGCTGGCACCTGACGGAAGAGCTGTCTCCGTTCCATTGATCGAGAATCCCGAGGCAGACACACTTGCCCCGCTAGAGCTGGGGAAGGGCGAAAGGCTTGTTTCTCCTGCGCTACTGCTAAAGCTGCTCGTGTCGATCCCACTTGATATGCTGGAAGTTGCCGCGGGACTTTGTGATTCGCTAGCTGAGCCGCTGCCCGAGACAGGAGAGATAGCAGTGGATGATCCGGGACTTGCTAAAGTGGAGCCGGTTAAGGAGAGGCTTCCAGTGGGCGTCGTAACAATGATTGGGATGCCGCTGGAAGCGGTAGTTGTCGAGGATCCAATGATTGACGGCGAAGAACCCTTGGACAATGAGCTGCCAGCAGACGTGATGCTAGCTGAATCGTCTTCTGTCAATATTGCTGTCTCGTTGGGCGAGATGCTCGTGGTCGTCCTGGTCGTCACAGACCCATCCTGTAGAGTCGATACGAGGTTGGAAGACAATCCTGTGCTTGTTGAGCCTCGCATCGAGCCAAGTCCCGGACTCAGGCTTGTTCCAGCGAGATCCGTACTGGAGATACCAGCAGCGGCAGTGCCGAGCGAATCAGCCGGTACGGTGGTGCTTGCGGTCGAGAAAAAGGTGGCTGAACCGGTAGATGAGCTGGCGCCATACGTTGTGACATCGAGCACCGATGAGGAAGTTTCGCCGGCGGACGATATTGTTCTCGACAACGAAGTTGACGTTGAGGACGGCATGAAAACTGAATCGGCAGAGTCTCTCAAAGAGGCAGCGCTAGAGATCGAGTCACTGGCTACACTCGCGATACCTGTCGGTCCTGGTGGTATCGATGTCGCAGAAGAGGTTCCCGTTGGAGGATCAAACGATTTCGATTTCGAGCTCGACAGATGGTCACTCATGCTGGAGGATATCCCCGTTGGAAATACTCCACTCGAGGCAGAGGAAGGGAAGAGCCCTGTTGTCGAAGGCTGGTCGGGCGGAAATACACCAGACGAGGAAGAGAGGGCGATTGAAGTCGAAGACAGCATGGATGTATCCAATACTGAGGACAAGGACGAGAACGCAAAGGTAGAAGCGAAGGCGGGAGAGGAAGCAGGCGTAGTCGTTGGAAGAACCGGGGAGACTGATCCGAAAGACGATTCAGATGCACTTGCCGAAGAAGAGAGTGCGATGAATGAAGAGGAGACCGCACTTGAAGGCGAAGGCAATGTATTCCCAGACGAGGTCGTCACACTTGAAGGCCAAGAAGCAAAACTTGAAGTCGAAGGGGGCACGCTTGAAGACGTGACTATCCCGCTCGAGGAAGAGGTCCATGAGATCGAAGTTGAGGTGAGCGCACTCGTTGACGACGACCAAGCAGTAAAAGACGATGGCGATACGCTCGATGAGGAGGGGAGTACAGTGGAGGAGGAGGTCCACGGATTCGAAAGCGAGGTGGAGAGGCTTAAGGAGGATGGGCTGGCGATCAGGGTCGACGTATCTGTGCTCAACCAGACGGACGTGCTTGGCAACGCAGAGCTCGACTGTACCGTCGGACTGCTTGTCGGGTTGATCGCGGAAGAAAGTGCTGTCGAAGACGATACTGCGGACGATATCGACGTTGCCAAGGTCACCGCGACAGCTGAGGAGGACGTTGCAGGTCCCGCTGATATCAACGTAGATGTCCCAGTAGATGAGGCTGTCCCGACTGAGATGGCCGCGCTTGCCGACGTTGCGGCGTCGTTTTGCCTTTTCTGATTCCTCGCTAACACATCCTCTTCGAGCTCGATCGAGTGGGCGAATCGAGAACCGGCTTGAAGCGAATGAAGCAGTCTTGACGATCGGAGACTTGTATTCCACCCCAGTACCTCTTGCTGCGGATCCGACAGGGACACAGAGCGAGGTGTGTCCGGTAATGACAATTCAGCATGCGAAGGTAGCAGGGAGGGTATCGACAGTCCTCGTCGCATCGAAGAGGAGCTAGATGCCAACGGAAACGGTGAAGACGAGGTCGACGGCGGTGAACCAGTCCTCACGGAAGATTTCTCCTTCGAGACAGACGGTGGGAGAAGTGTCTCCGAAGCGGGACTCGATACTGATGAAGCAGACTATCAGCTCAATGCTATGTTTCCCCTTCCAACACACACCAGACTCACCAAAGTCATTCGGATTTGACAACGCCCGCTTGTGTTCCACCCGGCGTCCCCGATAACCACTACAGCTCGTGTTTCCATTCCCAAGGGCCGAGCATAGCCGCACTAGGCCTATGACAACCAAAGTGATAATCAACAATTGACGCATGCCGACAGCTCGCGCAGAGTGATGAACCGAGTACAGAGGGGGCTAAAATAATGGCGGTCACGGAGCAGGAGACATGGGCGAGAATGGCTGTAGGCATATGGATCGCGGTACGCCTCGCGCCGAACGGGTCAATGTGAAAAGAGAGCAGGCGGTCTCGAGTTTGAGCGGATCAAAGGAGGGGGCTGCATATCGCAAACAGCGCCCCACTTGACCTCGTATCTAAGGCAGTTTCAACATTTTTTCTCGTGGCTAGAGGAAATTTCGTTTCCATCTACCAATCTTTTTGGAAGAGAAGGAACGGGGACTCACCTCACAATTGACTCCTACGTTTCAAACTTGCCTTTCGACATCATACTCTCGTCGATGAGTCCTCCTTGCAATGACTATGCATGACTGTCTGCTCTCAGCCTACCTGTAGGCTGTTTCCTCGTGGGCTCCGCATCCGACTTGCTCTCGCGCTTGGTGCTAAAACATACTCCACTTGTCGCGTCTGGTTGACCCTGACTGGACCCTTTCAATGTTTCATGGTCTTGATGACGAAATGCTAGTGGGTCAAGCTGCATCGTCCTGTTGATCATCCACGGCGCCTACCAAGCGACTCTTCGCCATGCCAACGTTCTGGCGATCAACCTCTAACGCAAGGTTTGAGATGTCGATCATCGACCCGATGACGACCTAATGACATCACTCGGAATTGCTTACAGCTTCATTGATTCCGCACTATGGACGCCTAAGGTTGCCACCAGGAAGTAGCCATCCATTTCGCTGTATCGATCTCCTTCCACACACAGCAACACCAGCGACAATGTCCATTACTAACAGAGCTGCCAAAGCCGCCGACCAAGTCGCGCACCCTGCCTCGCAGCTTATGCAAGGCAAGATTCCAGGAGACAACGCCGATGACAAGGCGCTGGGACATCCCATCCACCCTTCCACGGTGCACTGGCCAATCGCCGTCCGTACATTCCACTCTTCTTCATATTCCGCCTATTGACAGTCCTAATCCAGTTCCTCACCGCGTCCTTCGGCCTGACCACGCTTTCCCTTCTCCCTCCTTCTTTTATGCCGACCTTCATTCTCCCACCTCCCGCGACTCTCCCGGCTCTCGCCCACTACTCTGCCGGTGCAGGTGTCTTGTTTGCAATGCCGTCGATCGCCACAGGTCTCGGCGAGGCGTACGAGATGACTCGAGAACAGCTCAAAGCCAAAGGAAACTGGGGTACCGTCTTGTCGGATGCGTGGGAAATGAAGGACAATGCTGGGCGAAAGTTGAAAATGACGGTCAAGCATGCGAGCATGAACGACATGGTGGTCGGCCTCGCCGGCTGGAACTGGTGAGTTCTTTCCTAACCGAGCATGAGCAGACGATATTGATGGGATACCAGGTACTTGGGTCACAAATACCCGACTGCCCCACTTCCCAAAGTGAATGTATGGCTGAGTGCGATCGCGTTGCCAGTCTTGCTCTACGGTGAGTCAAATACTTCGCTGTAATGGAACGTATGTTTGGTGGAGATGCTGACGCCCGATTTCCGCCGTAGCTGCTATGCTCGGCGGCAAACTCGTATACGAATACGCTATGGGCGTCCAGAGACAGGGTTCAGGCAAGGAAGTCAAGAAGTCTCAGTAGTTCCAGATGGTGTCTTTACCGGATGACTCTCTGTTCGATGGGCTCTTCGTTGTCGTGTTGTACCTAGTCTCCACACATACCCATGCGACATCGGTTTTATCCCCAGCCAGAAACCACCCAGGATTTGCTCCCGTTTAATGGACAACCTCCACCTCTAATTATTCTTCGGGGCTTCTGTCGTGCATCTGAGGTGAACATCTATCATCTGCACGACGCAGTCAGTCACCATGCGGCTGAGGGTCTCCCTCCAATCTCCTTTCCCCCCTCAGAAACTACTCCTGCCGCTTCCTGCAACCCTAAGCACGGTAGCTGCTCTCAAAAGCCACCTGATTAGCTCCCTATCAAACCTCTCTCATCTGAAAAAGGGAAAGGAGCTGGTTTTAGAAATCGATGGATTCGAGCTATTGTCGGGGAGCCTGGTCGGCGAGGTGATCAGGGAGGGAGATGTCATTACGTGAGTGCTCCCCCTCTACTGGTTGTTGCGAGGAGCTGACAAGGTCGTCCAGGGTGAGGTTGGCGGCAGAAAGCTCGAAGAACGGCAACGGTGGGTGGATCTGGTAGTGAACCGGGAAACTGCTAATTCTTCAAAGTGGACGACAAGCAGACAGGGAAGAGGATATCGAAAGAGATCGCAGCGGTGGTACCCGCAAAGAAGAAGAAGAAATTGTCAACCACAATCTCGGCTGTGGTCCCCGAAGCGAAACCAAAGAGTTCCCGCAAGACAATCGAGTCCAAGACCTCAAGTCAACCCGTTGCCCCTCGTCTCCTCAATGGCAACAAGAGACCCAGATCCCCATCATTGTCATCTAGCTCGAGCTCCGATATCTCCTCTACGGCCTCCTCCTCATCTAGCTCCGCATCCTCCTCATCTTCTTCGTCTTCGACCTCGTCCTCCTCGACTTCCTCATCGTCCTCGTCTTCATCGACCTCCTGCTCTCCTGACCTCCCCGCGCCCCCCGCACTTCCCGCGCAAAACACCAATCCTTTTCCTACGCTATACAAAAACACCCCAAACCAGTCGTCGATACCACCTGGTCTTGGAAAAGCCTCGACCCACGACCGCAATATCCGTCGACGGCGTGCGCGTTTGCTGAAAAAGCTAGAAGCAGAGGGACAGGCTCCACCTGCCTCTGGGAGTGGAGGTGCTACTCCCGACAAAGCGATCAATGGCACGACTACGACATTCCAGGTATCGAGACCCATCGTCAGCGAAATGGAGAATCGAAATAAGAAAAAGGGTTTTTTGCGAGAGATGAAAGGTCTGAGGGGATCTAGGACGGTTTTCGAGGAGCCTACGGCGGTGCCGAATGGAGATGCGGATACGGCGTTCCCGCTCGAAGGGCCAGAAGACGGCGAGATGAACGGGACGCTCTCGACCGCTCAGAAAAGGGTGGTTCCCCCTTCGGAACGCCAGGACCTACCCAGTAATGTCTTTGTCACGTCGCAGGAATACGATGGGAAGCGAGACAACGGGGCTTGGAGGAACGGGAGAGTCGCGAGTGCCCTGGAAATACCGGTGGTTCAGGCGGAGGCACCCAACCCGATAGCAGCGGAGGTCGCTGACGAAGCGGAAGATGTGAAGAAAAGGGTGGACTGGGAAAAGACCGAGGCAGAGTTTGATCAGCTCGCCAACCTGACGGTAGAGAAGCTTGCTGAGGTCAGAGAGGGTGATCTGCTCGCATGGAAGGTGAGTCGCTCGATCTCTGCGGTTCGACAGCGAGCTGATCAAGTCTGCAGGACTTGGAGCTCGATCTGTACACCTTTTCACCCGTTCTCAAACTCCACATCGCCCGTGTGGTATCGTCCTCCGCCGACGAACCCAGAATCAAACTGGAGAAGCTGATTCGACCGGTCCCCGAGGATTGGGAGGAGGAGTTATCGCCCGTGGAGGAAGCGGAGGAGCCCGTGATTGACAAGGCGGACTTTGTGGAGGGGAGGTACAAGGTGGTGTAGAGTACAGTTACGGTTACTTCATGCACGGAATCTCCTGTACAATCTGCCCACCGGGTTCAAGGCGAACCGAGCGAATGCCGGAGCAGCGGCGATGGAGACGCCTATCCTAAGGGGAAGTAGCGCCTGTCCCGACAGAGATCAGCTGTGTGCACTCTGCTCGAAAGGGAGGGCGGGGCAGACCTTGACGACGACATACGCAGCGATAGCATTCGTTGCTTTGCCCGCTGCATCTCCTCCAGCCCGGACAACCTCCTTGCCCCCATCGCCCTCGACGTCTTTCTTCTCGAACCCCAGTACCCCGTACTTCCTGCCCACTCTCTCGACCCTCGCCTGCCCTTCCTCATACCAGCCCCTGACCCAACC
>JASZXS010000358.1:0-17280 GCA_035521475.1 Tremellales sp. Uapishka_1 | reverse complement strand
GCTCTCCCGCAACCACCGCTCCTGGGCTACCTGCCCATCTCCCTTCCCGCCCTGCTCGCGCGAACCGGCTCGCTTCCGGAGTCATTCGCCCTTCCGCCCAAGGGAATGTACAAGACCCTGCGTGAAGCACGTCGTAAGGAGCGAGGACCAGTGGTGCTCTTCCCCGAGGGAACGACCGGGAATGGACGTGCGCTGCTGCGTTTTGGAGAGGGAAGTTTGGCAGAGGGAGATGTTGGCGGAGACGACGAAGGGCTGGTCTGGATCAAGTACTTGAGGTGAGTTTTCTGCATTCTCGTGGTGACGAGCAGAGCGCTAACCTGTCATAGACATCCCGCACCATCTCCTCTCACTCCCACCGCCACCTGCTCGCTCCCGCAACCCCTTCACCACCTCTTCTTCTCCCTCCTTTTCGTCCCTCACCCGTACCCCTCGCGATCACTCCACGTTCGAACACTACACCCTTCATCGTCGCCGTCCTCGCCGTCTTTCCTTCCATCCGAAATCCTTGCCAGCGCGCCGGGCGGACTCGACGCAATCGTCCGTGATGGGACGGGAGCATGGCGAGAGGCTGTCGCGACGGTGCTTGCCGAGACGGGCAGGGTTCGACGGGTCAAGGGGATGGGATGGGTAGAAAAGAAGGGGTTCTTGATGTTTTGGAAGACGGGGAGGCGGTAGATTAGCGGCGAGCGTGGAGCGCATGGTCTGTTGAACGTTGAGCAGCACAATTAAATAACACTATTCAACACTAGGCACACAACACTATGTAGCTGTCCGTCGATTAAAGCTATTCCAAAAAATTACACTCGACTTGTACAGATATTGTACCTTTTGGCTCTCAAAGGTGCTGCAGATGGAGACGAGGGTGACCAACAACGCGCAGCATGTCCTCATCAATGCATTCCTCGCGATTCGTACTAAAGATACAACCTCTTGCCAATCCTTCCTACCACCTCTTACCATCCTAATACTTTTTGACATCTAGGGTGTTCAACCATCCTGGCAGCTGCAACGACTCGGCTCTGCTCTTTGACGCAGGGTCGAAGAACGGCTTTTCGGCGAGGGAAGAAACACGTGTACCCTGATGACGAGATGAGCACTCGGTCTTGCTATGCTCCTGTCGAGCTCTGACTCACATGTCGTTCACCATCATAGTCGTAAGAGACGGTGTGGATGGTCGCTCGGTTGTCCCAGATGGCGGACGTCCCCGGGGTCCAGTGCCATCGGAGCTGGATATCGGTGCTTCGCTCATAGACGCCCAAGAGGTAGTTGAGGATTGCGTCCGATTCTGCTTGGTCGAAGCCCTCGATACCGACGGTCATGGCTCGGTTGACTGCGAGGCGAGTCAGGTCGAAACTACAGTCACTCCAAGAGCAGCTCACTGAACAAAGATTTCCAGCCAGTCACAGGGTGAGTTCGAACCAAGGGGTGCACTCGGGTGACAAAGGTTTTGTCGGCGTCCGGGTTCTTCTCGTCCTTGTATCGATGGGCGGACCGGTAAATACCGCTAGTGAGCAAGTCAGTACGAGTATATGCATATGCCGGGAGATCAACTCACTTGAGACCGTCGAGTCGCTTCTGAAAGGCGGGCGAGAGCTTGTCATAGGCGGCGTATCCGGATGCCCAGAGGGTATCGCCTCCGACTTCCGGGACGGTGTCCTGATGCAGGTGGGTGTATCCCGGAGGGAAGGCTTCGTGGACGAGATCGGTGTGCCAGCCGAATTCACCGCCACCGTAGGGCACTCGCTGACTTCGCGCAGTAAGGATCCTGTCTTTTCGGCCCTGCTCCCAGATAAGGGAGACACCGCCACCGAGACCGGGAACCTGGGGCGCCTGGGGATGTCGCTCGATCTCCCCGTGACCGAGGTAGAGGCCGAGGGCTTGCTGTTCTTGGGGCGAGATGTCCTGGTCTCGGAAGACTGGGTAGACTCTCAGCCGCTGGCAACCGCCACAAGGGGGTAGGTAGACTCACAGACCACGCTTCGCTCGGCAACAAGGAGCGCCAACTCGTCCTTCTGTTTATCGCTCAAGTCCTTGAGCTGCAGGCCGATGATCTCGGTGCCGATATGGGTCGTCAATTTGTTGACCTTTTGCGCGGCACCAAAGAGCGCCTTCTTTTCGGGATCCGCGCGCGTTCCCGGGTCGACATAGTCCCGGAGGTCGGTTCTGATCTTTGCGACGTCGCTGACAAACTCTGGCTTGGGAGGGAAGTAGGGGTATCCGCCCGAGAGGTCGATCCCAGCTTTCTGATATCGTCGCAGGGTATTGTCTGGCGGAAGGATGAGATCGGCTTTGGCGTCGATCTTGGCTTCGGCTAGTCTCTGCTTGAGCGCAGTGATGTCCGAGTCCGAGACGGTGTTGGCAGGGGAGTGGAGTGCAACGGGAGCCATACTGAGCAAAGTCGTTGAATGCGGGTGGCCATCTCTCGCGCTTCTTTTGTATGGGCCGGTGGCTGATCGGAGAAGGCCGTGCGGGGGATCTTGCGATAAGATGCGTGCTCAAGACGTGCTTTGCTGACTAACGACGGTGCCTCGGACAAGCCTAAGCGCGACATGGGCTTTATCGAGCATAGTCGCCAGATGACGGGCTCTGCGAGACCGATGGCGAATAGATCGGCTATCATAGGTAGTCCTCAGGGCGAGCACGCTATCGTTCGTCGTTTCGCGCAGCAGTCACTCATCTCTGCGACATTGGCGGCTCGGCTCCTTACGCCTCGAATCGCGCATACGCGCGCCAGTTCCCAGGAGAGCGGCTGAGCCCTCAAGGGCTGGTCCCGAGCCAATCATGTGAAATATGCATGTCGCTGACAAGGGGGAGATATGTATAAGAAGGTTGCAAGATCAGCCGGGGAAAGCGTCTTCCCCCCCGAAAAACGAGCGCCATGTCTGCCACCATACCATACCGCGACGAAAAGCGCGAGAACACCCCTCCATCGGACCTTGAAGATTCGTATACGATCAAGAGCACCTGGAAAGGCCGGATCTGGGATACCTTTGATGCCCCGCCGGCCGAGCGAAAGCTACTTTTCAAAGTGGATGCGGTGATTCTCACGTTCGCCTCGGTGAGTCTAGCGAGCGTTTTGACGCGAGTCTGTGCTGAAATCTCCCTTGCAGTTCGGCTACTTTCTCAAGAACCTTGACCAGTCCAACATCAACAACGCGGTGAGTCACTGTGGCACCGCCTTATGACGCACGCTCATGCCCCCTCTCAGTTCCTCAGTGGAATGAAGGAGGATCTGGGAATGTACCATAACGAGCTGGTCACTGCCGTATCCATCTGGACCGTCGGATATGTCATTGGACAGATTCCCGCCAACTTGTTTTTGACGAGATTCGACCCGCGATGGGTCATTCCCTCTGTGAGTGGAATGGTCCTGCTGTCCACGTCAAGCACACGTGCTAACTGGTGCCTACTCGCTCAGCTGGAACTCACCTGGGGTATCTGTACGCTCGGATCCTACGCTGTGAAGAGCTACAAGGCGTTGTACGCGCTGCGGTTCCTCGTCGGTCTCTGCGAGTGCGTATCACACCTTCAAGCTGAGAAGCCCCGGCTGACCCCGTTCTGCGATCTGTTAGATCCGGATTCTACCCTGGCATCCATTACATCCTCGGCAGTTGGTACACCAAGCGCGAGATCGGGAAGCGGGCCATGATCTTCTGGCTGGCGGGTACGATCGGGACCATGTTCAGTGGCTTTTTGCAGACCGCCGCGCACACTCATCTGGAGGGCGTCAACGGACTCGCAGGATGGCGATGGCTCTTCATTATTGATGCGATCTTCACGCTCCCCATCGCGATCCTTGGTTTCTTCTTCCTCCCGAACCTTCCGCTCGAAGGCAAGCGCTCGTGGTGGCTTACCGAGGACGTACGTGCCGCATCTCTTTTTACATCCTTCCGGGTACGGTAGCTGACATGCGCAGTAGGAATTCGCGCTCGCGCGATCCAGACTGCAGCACGAGGGTCACGCCGGAAAGACACCTTGGACCTGGCCAAAGCTTCGAAAGTTGCTCACCAGCTGGCACACCTACTTCCTGCGTGAGTGCTGCCGTGCATACAATCTCTTTGCAAAAGACTGATGGCGGACCGCCAGCACTCCTATATGTGATTTGGAATAACGGCTATATCCAAGCTCCGATGGGCTACTGGCTGAAAAGTTTCAACACCAAGCCGTATCCCGTCCCTGGAACTCATTTCTCCATCAGCGATATCAACTGCTGTACGTCCCGCCGGGTCCTCATACCCTCAAATCCCGCTGACCATTAACCCCAGTACCGCTCGTCAGCTCGGCCGTCCTCATCGTCGTGGCGCTCTCCTGGGCATGGCTGTCGGACGGATGGGCCAAGGGCAGACGATGGCCATTTATCTACATCGGCGCGGTGTACACTGTAGGCACCCGGTCTCTGAGCATCGCAGTCTACGCTGAAGCTGACACGCCGGACAGCTCATCATCAACGTCGTCTTGCTCAAAATTCCTCTTTACAAAAACTTGAACGGCGTCAAGGCAGTTTATTGGATAATGTATGCGGGCGTAAGTTCTACCTTACTCCCACCCGAAGGCCCGAAGGAGTTCGTGCTGACGCTAGGCTTCTCCATCAGAGCGGTGCTGGCCCCTTGATCCTTACATGGATCAACGAGATCTGTGCCGATGACACTGAGAAACGAGCGATCCTCGTGGCGGCCGCCGTGAGTTACCTCTTCTATTATGTTTCCGCTCGGCACATGCTCACCTGCAAATAGAACGACCTAGCCTACGTAGTCCAAGCTGTCGTAAGCCGCCTCATGCAACCCGTGCTTTCTCTCATGCTGAATCGCGGATACAGGCACCCAACTTTGTGTGGAAGACGACCAACTTTCCCCGGGCAAAGAAAGGGTTGACGTGGAGTCTCGTCTTGCAAGTCTTGCTGAGTCAGTCGATCCCGCTACCTTGCTCCACCCGACCACACTGACAGACATGAATAGTCGTCTGGACGACGGTGATCCTGTATCTGCTGGGCAGAGATCGAAGAAAGGCTCAGAAAGCTAAAGCTCTCGAGGACGCGCCACAGTCCCCAGACCGAGAGCACTCGCCGGACCTCAAAGAGGATTTGGAGGCGGCTCTGTAGGGCTTGTAGATCTCCTCATAGATATTGTGTACGCGGTGAGATGGAGCATACAGCTCGCGGATGATGGTATGCTATTCTTCGGTAATTCTTGATCTCCTTTCTCCACTGAGGATTTGAGGTTCCTTCTGAAACATGGTCCCAATCAAACAGTCAGATCTCCTTCCATGTCTTGCATCAATCACACACTGACCCAGGAGGCATCAGAGCTGTTCATAGAGGTACGACGATGATTTGTTTATAGCGGCGTGGTATACAACATCATTGTCTCGGCAGCAGAATTGAGTACGGCATTTTTGGGTTGTGTCTCCCTGGTCTTCCATCCAGAGCTGTTCTGCTGGACGACTCGATGAAGACGGACAGCCAAAAGAGGGATCTGTCAGTACTTATAGTATAGAGTACAGAGTTGGATCATCCGGGCAGGGGAACTGGAGGGAACGGACGCATCAGCGTGAATGAGCAGTATCCACGAGCTTCGGAGGAGTATACAGCTGTACGTAAATAGGTGCAGTACGAGTAGTCGTAGTATTATAAATGGGTATGGGACGAAATTGAACAATCCAATCCCTCGAAACCGAATCCAATCACGCCAAATGAGCACCACCCGCATTCTTCTCCTTCATATTGTGGTTCCTGATAAAGACCCCGGCAAAGAGCGCGATGCCGACTGCTATGATCACGGGAATGATAGAGTGGTTGATGGCGATGATGTAGGCTTCGATGACAGGTCCCTGCTGGTCCACGGGCAATGTGTAGATGGCTTCTGTCGATTGTCGTACAACGTTGAAGTCGACGTCTGGAGCCAGGAGGGGAATCTCCTTGTTGAGGTAGACGGACTGCAACAGAAAGATCAATGACCTGAATGCTCGTGCCCCCAGGGAGAACCCACCTCGACGGTATTGATGATGCCGACGCCGATCGCGGCGCCGGTCAATTGAAAGAAGGAGACAAAACCAGTAGCCTAAACGTCGATCAGTCCTAGCATCCGCTGGCGACAGATACAACATTCCACGTACCTGGGGAAGCAGATAGGGTCGTTCGTGGAATTCAGCCTGGATAGCGATCAAGACCATCTGGAAACTGAGCCCAATCCCGAATCCGGCGAGGATCTGGTAGCCGATGAGTTCCGGGCCGGACGTGTTTCGGTTGATGGTGTAAAGCAGTCCAAACCCGACGGCCGAGAACGGAGGACTGAGAGCGACGTGAGCCGTGTTCGAAGGACGGGGCGGCCGGAACTCACCCCATGAGGAGGAATGGCCAGTATCGACCAGTTTTAGAGGACACACCTCCGGAGATGAAAATAGCCACGCAGATAGACAGCATGAACCTGGTGATTGTCCATCAGAAACGATACTTGGAAGATACGAAGGCGACTTGCGGAATGATGTCAATACCTGCCTTCTCCGCAGAATGACCCTTTACGGCTTCGTAGAACAGAGGAAGTTGGTAGGTCCTGCACATGATCAGCAAATGGATAATCAGAGTCGCCGTAGCTAACTTACCCTCCCAGCATGGCGAGCATGTAGAAGAACATGGCGGCGGCGCAAGCCAGACTGGTGCGGTTCTTCATGATGGCGACGGGGATCAACGCGTGGACGTCGTAGTAGATCTCCCAGGCAACGAATACAATGGCCAACAGTCCGCCAAGGATGAATAGCAAAATGATTCTCCAGCCTACAAGTGATCAGTCTCCGTCTCAAAAGCGAACCATCAGAACTTACTGCCCCAAGCATACTCGTTACCACCCCACTGCAGCGCCAAGAGCAGACAAGTCACCGTCGTAAGGATCAAGGCGGATCCGAGGTAGTCCATCTTGGCGACGGCCTTCCATCCTTCGGGTAGATTCGAGTTGGCGTCTCGGGCAGGTTTCCTCGAAGGGAGAAGGAGAACACAAGCGAGGGCGGCGATGCCTCCGAAGGGGAGGTTGATCCAGAAACACCATCTAGCAACCGGAAAAGGATAATGATCAATCGATTGCTCTCGACCCGACACAGCAATGAGCCGGAAATTCACCTCCACGAGACTCTCTGGGTGAATACACCTCCCAAAAGAGGTCCGACAACCGAAGAGATGACGAACACGAATCTGGCGTGGACGGTTCAGAAAACCCATGACACGATCTCGAGCAGGATACTCACCCGAAAGAAGCCATGAACGCAGCTCGTTGGTCGATTCGAGTAATGACAGCAATGACTGCTAGGATGGATACGAACCTGTGAGAGATCAGCTACGGATGGGTGAGCAGACGAAGGTCAAAGGGCCCTCGCATGCGTTGAGGAAATCGTGGCACTTACATCCCCGACGCACCCACTCCTTGTATCGCCCTCGCAAAGATCAACACGGGCATGTTGTGAGAAACGGCGCAGATGAGAGAGCCCAATTCGAAGAAGAAGATCGCGGCGAGCAGCACCCATTTCGCGCGCAGGACGGTGAGCAGCTGGCCCGCCAGCAGGATGAGACCACATTGGGTCACTGTAGATTGGTGAGTGAGAAGACAGGGCTCCCCCACCAGGGGGAACCCACCAGCCTGATATTCCCAGTACAGCCCACACGCAAAACTCACGGAAATAACCCGTCACGACCCATGCTACTTGATCGAACGCGTGGAAATCGGACACGATGATCTAGGATACGATGAGCGCATCACACGAGACGATGCGTGAAGAAGCTTACGGGAATGGCGGAGGCGACGATGGATTGATCGAGGGCGAACATCTGCGGTCCGTTAGCGTTGTTGCAAGATTGCTCAAAGTGGATGGGGACGTACAAAGACACACAGCATGAGGGAGAGGAACCTACGACTGTGTCAGCTGAAGCACCGATCTGGATCGCCGGTCACGTACACCGTGTACAGCTTGACCCCGCTGAGGAGACCACTTGTTTCCCCTTCCACGGCACCCGCTTCCGAGGAGGTTACTTTTTCCTTCCCGTAGTCATCGTGTTGAAGATCGACACCGTGCTCGACCTGAGTAGCGACTTCGGACTGGGGTAGATGTCGATTCAGTAAGTCTCGCGGAGGATGCCCAAGGTTGACTGACCTCGCTCGCGTTCGCTGGATTCGCCGCACTGATGCCCGTCTCCTCCCCGATCGCTCTCTCTGCGTCCTGCACCAATGTATGCTGGGTGGTCATGTCGAGTATAGCGGTCTAGGATGTAGCATGAGAAGAGGGGATCGTGGCATCGCACGGCGTTTTGTATCGCGGCGACGGAGAAGCTACCCAGGCCATGGCCGACGGGCAAGCATTTGGATCCGGAGACCGACGGAGTCGTGCGCCCGTCGGCCTTTTGTGAAGGACCCCCTGTTAGTCTGCTAATCGACGGCAGTCCGCTAGCCTTACTTTGCTGGCGGAGATGCACGGTGAGGGTCAGACTAGGCACCGGCGTATCTTGGAATACCCTCAGTCGACACGGCCGTCCTAGGGGAGACTTCAAAGCCAAGTGTAGAGTAAGGAGACAAAATGACATGCGTCAACAAGCTTTGCATATAGCTCAAACACTACAGGTGGCTATGGCTAGGATGCAATGTGGCGTCGCATTCGGGAAGCTGTCCCATATCCTACACCTATCGTTGATGGAATGCAAGCTAGCCGGAAGGTATTATCCTCCTATCTATCCCTTGATCTAGGGTCGTGGAGGAGTCTTACGTTACCAAGATAATCCCTCCTGGACCTTCACGATGACAAGCTCCGTCTATCGGAAATTCTCTAGGACAGGAGCGAGCTGATGAGCGCGAAGGATCTAAGAGGGAGCAATGAGCAGTCGAGGATGGCCGAGTGAGACTCGGTGGGATTTCAAGAGTGAGTCGTTTCACCCACCTGGGTTCGCCGATCGCAGAGGTGTGCTTTGGGCGCAGAGACAGACGAGTCCAAGTCGTGATGGCGGATCCACACCCCAGAGCTGTGGTCATAGACGAAATACCTGTGGCTGGTCCCGGTCGCGTCATATGAATTTCATCCAGGAGGCGATATACGGGCTGTTCTCGACCAATTTCCTGCTCGGCGGCTTCTCTGCTCTGCTCCTTCTCCTCTGTTGGTACTGGCTACTATTCCATACCCCAAAACCAGACTCGCCGGTCGAGATGTCGAGACCTTTCGTGTCCAAGTTGCGCCAACCCGACCGGAACCCCCGGATGTCCTTCTGTTCCCCCAAGGAGGTCTTTACAGCGAGTCAGCCTGTGATCGTGAGTGGTGTGGCCAAGTCAACTGTATGGCGCTGATGAGGTAGCGACCAGACAAAGAAGTATCAGCTCTACGATAAGCCTGTTCCGGTATCGCGGCTACCCGTCGAATCGCCCACACCGATCAAGTCGGTCGCCGCGTCCAAGCTGCCGACAAAAGTGGATGGCAGGCCGAGTGTCATCAGGAAGCAGTCCATCAAGGGATATACATCCAAGACCGACTCGTCCCGGCTGCCTTCCGTATCGAGACTAGCGTCCACGTCGGCAATCTCAAAGATACCCACTCCGTCCACGCCCTCGTATCGATTAACCTCAGCCTCACCTAGAGTTGCCCTCGCTCGCTCCCAGTCTCCGCCTTCCCCCCAATTACCCGTTCTCTGCCCCTCTGCTCTGTTCTCTCGCTCCTCGTCCTCGTCCTCGTCCCCGTCCCTCCATTCTGCCCCCTCCTTGACATCCCGCCAATCCTCATCCTCCCTCTCCGCGCCCTCGCTCACATCTTGCAACTCCGAGTCATCCCTTTCCGCACCTTCTCTCGCTTCTTGCCCGTCCACTGCGTCCTCCACTCCTTTCTATCCATCCCATCATGCCCCGTATCTCGTAGTATCCGACAACCCGTCCGTCACGCTCAAGTGGGAAGCCGACCCCGAATCCAACTTGAGCGACGTGGACCCGGCGGAAGAAGTCTGGAAGCGGATCGAGTCCCGCATGGGAAGGAGATTGCGGTGTCCGAGTTTGAAAGAGCGGGGCAGATGGGTCGTCAAGGCGGTGAGGATGGCGGATCGGTCCACCAGTATCTCGTCGATGGACGAAGTGGAGGAGATGGACGAAAGAAACGATACGGACGGACTTCGGCCACCGAACCTCGAAGGGACCGCCCTGTTCGACATGTCTGGGCCGTTGATCCGAGGAAGCGGAGGCGTGACCCCGCAGAACACGCCCTTGATCAGCAGGGATAGTCTGCAGAGGAACCGCAGAGTGAGAAAGAGAGATATGCCTGACTCGCCGCCCGTCGAGGTAGGAAACAGTCTGTCAAACCCGACAGCTCTCGTCGACTCGAAACATCTCGTCTCGACCTCCCCCCCGAACATGTATCGCCTCGACTCGCACATTGTCACTGCCTTGCAGACGCTGCAGGAGATCGATACCCCGGCCTTGGATCAAATTCTGAATCTCTCTCCGCTGATCGACGAGATCGATTCGATGATGCGTCCGACTCGGCCACCGCTCGAAATGGGTGGTCTGGGACTCGGTATGCATCTGAGGATGGACTCGGTGTATTCACTGAAAGCGAAACACGACGACGACGAGGAAGCCGCTTATTATCCCGACGATCTTCTCGAGGTGATCAAGATCAAGGATCTGGATACGGGGGAGAGCTGGGCCATTGGCGAGACGTGAGGTGGATCTCACCGTCCATTGACCCTTCCTCTTCATTGCCGTGGTAGTTGGGATCGTTGAATGGTCCGCGGGTGCATTCCCTTATCTGTTTTGCATTCGGATAAGTCTCGGGGAATGCAGAGGTGTACTCAGATACCACGGGCGTCGTATTGCATTTCGCCGTCCCATTGTTCTGGATCCGCGTGGCTTTTGCCTCGATCTTGAAACCGTCTCGCAGAACTGATAGCCGCTCTCGGTACGGTAGGATGTGTCTCAGTCAGTGTGGTGGTTCCGCAGAAGCGCAGCCTTTGACTATAGCCGCGAATGGTCAGAATCCACGCCGAGAACCGAAGCAACTCTTGTCTCCTGACGAGTAGCATAGCCGTCGCCGTGCCAGATGGGAGTGGAATCCTTGCCAACTGCGCGCCTTTATGTAAGGTAATTAAACGCGTTGCGTACTCTACCACAAAGCGCCGGCGATCGCGTTCCCACGTCTGTTGGGGCCGCTATTTCTCCGCTGCAGGCAGAGTGCCCCAACTAAGGCGTCGAATCCGATCGGCGGCTACGGCAGGTCTCCGTGTCTGCCCAACCTGTACGCTTTGCCATCTCCGTTGTGCAAGCATAAACCTTTCAATCGTCGCCTACCCACTCGTTTTCCTTTATCGGTTTCTCCGGATGCGGAGGGTTGTTTATAGTGTGGCATTCAATTTGTGCGCATGGGCCACGTCTGGACCTACTACCAATTGAGACCGGGGGTGAGTTTTGTGTGTGACAGTGCTAGAAATGTCAGGCTGGCGTGCTCCCCCTGGTGGGGGAGCCCTGTCATCTCGGGACAGAGACAGCCTGGTGCGAGAGGATGATCTTGTCGGCGCGTCGCTTTCACCCATGTAGCCCCCCTTCTGCCTTGTGTCCGGAGGAAGGCTGGCGGTGGCGCTCCGGTTCGTTGTGCCCCGGCCGTCAGATTGGGAAGGACGGGGGAAGCGAACTGGCTAGCGGCTGTATTATGCATGAGAAAGACGACCCTTCGTGGGGGGAGCTGACGAAATAGGTGGGCAGGGGGGCGGCTCGGTAAGGCCTATAATGTAACCATGCAATTACCATCGAATTGAAGCGTTTGTCCAGAAGGAGGAAGAGATCGACGGGGCGTACATGATCCCGTCGCGTGAGACGGAACCCCCGATACACGTCGTCATCTTGACTGAGGGGTCACTCTTGCAGCCAAGGGTGCTAAAGACGCAATGAGCGACAGGGTGAGGATTGAGAATAAGCTGCAGGGCCTGAAGGGCAAGAATGTCTTTGGTCGAACGCCACCGGCTGGATACCGACAGGAGGGGGAACAGAGGGACGGACGAGGCGGTCAGGGAGGAAGGTTGTTTAGGTTAGTCGCGCTGTCTGCGTTGGCTTGGGTCCCGTACGGGCGGTGGTCGGATGGGAACGGTGGAAGACTGCCAGATGAGGGAACCGCCAAACACTACTCTTTTCGTCTGCATTCGGGCATCCTGGCCAGTTCGGAAAGCGCAACCGCACTCGCTCACACTCATGCATTGGCCGTCATCTAGACCAGTCCCATAGTCATTCCCTTGTTCGCCACCATTACCCGTCCCACCGCTGCCCCAGACCGTCCAGTGATCGTTCTCGCTTCCACCACCACCGTCCAGCCAACCTCCATACGAAGCAGCGCACTAGAAACCGGCGCGGGAAAGGCAAAGCGACCGAAAACATCTGGCTCGATTTCACTGGAATTGCACCGCCCAACACCTACTCCCACTCATCCGTCACCTAGCCCATCCTCTACATCCCATTCCAGCCTACCCATAACGGACGGAGCAGCATACACTCGGTGGGCATAGCATCGACCCGAGTCGCCCGGACACTTGACCCAGGATCCAACGAACGCGGGGGCTTGCTTTAGCGTGAGTCGCTTATCCATCCATCCACCTCCATTGCCTTGCATCCACCTCCGGGACAACAACACCAAACACCCCCAGCCAGAGCATAGAATCGGTGCATAGCTGCAACCACCTTGCTTGCCCCCGGCCGTTGTCTTGGTTCAGCTCGTTTGCGACCGCGCATCCAAAACGGGCCTGCCTTGTTCTCCCCCTCGTTATCTCGACTCCTTTCAGGTGGCTGACCATCTGTTTGTGTACCATCTCTCGCTCGCTATCGACCCTCGTCTGATCCATCTTGGCCTCACTATACCCTCCGCCTTCGACCTCCACCACCCGCTCGGCAAACGCCCCCCGCCGACGAATCACCGCTCGCTTCGACCAAATCTCTGCCTTGGTCTCACCCGCAGTCTGAGACTCGCGTCGTTTCCATCCATCCATCCGGTCCTCGGGAAGGACAAAGCCTTCTACCCCATTCTGCAAATCCCGTTGCGCTCGTCCATCCTAGCAACCCGAGTTTGACTGGACAGGCTTCATTGGCTGGTAGGCGGCGAGACTTTAGCCCTTTCGCCGTCCCCGACATCTCGTCGCTTCCCTGATCCTCCCTCCGCATCGTCACCTTCCCTCCACGACACACCAGCACGATGGGTTCCTGTGCATCATCACCGGCTGCCGCGGAGCCGCGTAGAACGACCGAACCCAAGCAAACCACCCAATCACCTTCCTCCGGCCCCGTCTCCCACTCACCAGCCATCCCACCACCCATCTCGACGGCATCACCGACCCAGCCCACGCTTAACGGAAATGCTGGGCAGATAACACCGACCACGGCCGGATCGGGGTCGAATAAACAGGAGGACATGGGTGGGATCTTGGGCGATGGGCCCGCCGCCGGGGTGGGGAAGGACCGCAGTAATCAGATCGATAGACAGTTGGAGGACGACTCGAAGAAGTTCAAGAAGGAGTGCAAGATTCTGTTATTAGGTGAGTTACACGTGCTCCTCTGTACGACTGCAAGGATGGACTGACGGTTCCATAGGTTCGGGAGAGTCGGGGAAATCGACGATCGTCAAGCAGATGAAGATCATCCACCAGAACGGGTACAGCAAAGACGAGCTGCTCAACTTTAGAATGATAGTGTGAGTGTTCTCGAGGATTGGATGTAGACTAGCAGGCTGATCCGTGCTTTAGGCATAAGAACGTGATTGACTCGGCGCAGGCATTGGTGATGGCTTGCCGGAAGCTGGGGGTGGACCCAGAAGACCCCATCAACCGAGTGAGTATAACGATACCGCGAAAACCTGTTTCTGCGGCTGAATCACCTGCTACAGGGCCACGCCGATCGCATCCTCGAGTACCGCATGGACAATGATCCCCAGGCGGTGGCCTCGCAAGAGATCCTGCATGCCGTCGAGTCGCTGTGGCATGACCCCATCATCCCAGTCGTCATGGACCGCTCCTCCGAGTTCTACATGATGGACTCGGCCACCTACTTTTTCAGCAATATCCGCAAAGTCGGTGCGCCAGACTATATCCCGGACGAGGCAGATGTCTTGCGAGCGCGTACGAAAACGACAGGTATCTCGGAAACGAGGTTCAACATGGGCAAGTTGAGCATCCACATGTTTGATGTCGGCGGGCAGCGAAGCGAGCGGAAGAAGTGGATCCATTGTGGGTCCTTTTCTCCCGCATCTCATCTCTAATGGGCTGTCATGCTGACTGGCGTGGGGACCAGGTTTCGATTCCGTTACATCCATCATCTTCTGTGTTGCGCTCTCAGAATACGATCAAGTCCTGCTGGAGGAGAACGGACAGGTGAGTACCGTCATCCCTGGTTGCTTTTGGTAAGTGTGCGGGACTGACGCTGCCTCCAGAATCGAATGCAGGAGTCGCTGGTCCTCTTTGAATCCGTCATCAACTCGCGGTGGTTCCTGCGGACTTCGGTCATTCTCTTTTTGAACAAGATCGACGTGTTCAAGCAGAAACTGCCCAAGGTCCCCTTGGTCCACTACTTCCCCGAGTACTCTGGCGGCGCCGACATCAACAAGGCTGCCAAATACATCCTGTGGCGGTTCACGCAGACCAACCGAGCCCGACTGAGTGTCTACCCACATCTAACGCAGGCCACAGATACCTCCAACGTGAGTATTCCTCTCCGTGAGAGATGGCAGGACTCCCCATCAGGGGGAGCCCGCCAGCCTCACATTCCTAGCTCTGCCCAGCGGTGGTTACGAGCTGACGCCTTCGCTTGCAGATCCGTCTCGTCTTTGCAGCCGTCAAGGAAACAATACTGCAGAACGCGCTGCGGGACAGTGGTATCCTGTGATCTTCGCTTCGCGCCTCCTACCTCCTACCTTACCCCTAGCACCCCGATCTATAATCTTCTCATCCATCTCGAGGGCAGTGCTAGGAACGCTAGCTGGCGGGCCGCCCCTAGTGGGCAGCTTTGTCAGCTACCCCCTCTATTGTATGACATCTATACTTTTTCTTCAGATTCCGGAAATACGCAAAGCATTTTTTCCTCTTTCTTCCTTATCGCGCTCGACATTCCCCCCATACATTCCATATATCCCCCCTCCTCGTTTTCTCCCCTCTTGTCGTGGCCTTGGTTATTCTTTTCGTACGCTTCCCAGTACCCGTCATTCCCAGAGATGTTACGATTAGCAAAAGTGCAGAGTCAGCTCGAACCCGCTGAGGCAGAGAGAGAGAGGTCGTTTACTGCACCCGACCTCCATCTACAGCTAATGGGCCGGTCGTTCATGTCAAGACGCATTCGCTCCACGCGGCATTGCGAGAGTGGCCTTTGTCTTCAGTTGGACTTGTTGATAGAGTGGTTCGGACGGACATGAGAGTAGGTCACTTCAGATAAGTGTTGAGGAAGGGTGTAGAGCGATATATATACATCGACATGGGGGGTGAAACCGATTGCAATCTCTTGGATCCGCTCTCGATCTCTTATATAAAGCTCTGGTCAATGGTGCAGGTTATCCCATCGACCCTATTCGTGCCGTCGCCCCGTCGTCCCGTGTTTTCTGCTGCAGATCCCAATCCGAATCGGCGAGTCCGGGTCGCAGTCCCTCACAATTTCTCTTTCGGCTCTTGCGAGCTGTTGTCAACTTTCCGATGATGGTGTGGGAATAAAAGCAATCAATAATCAGACTCCGCGACAAGCGTATCAACCTACCAGGAGCACCTAGGGGGACTGACTGCTCAAGCGCCAAGAAGCTCTCCTGCTAGGCTCTTGGTCAAAGTGAGCGAGCTTTCACCGCAGCGACCACAGATACGCAGGAGGAGCTCGGTGATGTCAGGTTCGAAAAGGTTGGAGCTGACGATACATCCGTCGACCCCTTGACGTTCTTTAAGCCTCTGATTTGCTCATGATGACAGAACCAGGCGACAAGGCGCTCGCATGCGGGAACAAAGATAGCCGAGGAGAGACTACATGAAGACGGATACGCTCAGCGAGCGCCAGTCATCTTACGACAAGATACGTAGTGTGTCCGAAGAGCGGTATGTGGGCCTCATACTGTCGTCCGTTACAGACGACGTTAGGCATCCCCTGCGCAGGGCAAGACGAGGAACGGTGACAGGGACTGTTTAGCTAAATGGCATCAGAATATATTTGTACAAAAATTCAGGCAAATATCCAATCAAGGGGATGTAACTCAGTTGGTAGAGTGTTATCTTAGCATGATTACATATCGTTTATGGTAAAAGTCCAGTGTTCGAATCGCTGCTTCTCCACTTCTTTTTGCCAATGCCCACAATGTCGGGAGGCCTGCTTTGGCTGTCATCTCGTATGTACGGCTCCAGTTCTTGCCAATCAGTCTCTGGTAGAGTGCGCTCTGTATGCTGTTGATGCACCATCTCGCCCAGATGAACCAGATGAGTAATCGGCAGTGCGGGTAAATAGCACGATGCTAGCGGGACCTTTGTACGCCACCCATGCCGGCTGAATGGTGTTTGTTCCGACTCGAAAAATCGCGAATTCCCCCGTGATGAAAGATGCATTCCACACACGGCGTCTGTCATACACAACTCTGTCCCTATCCTCAAGACTGCCTCGTCGATACCCCTACTCCTGCTTCACGTTCCTACGCATATAGCACTCCAGCACTCTGAAAGATTCAGCCATCTCGACTGCGGCCCTCCACCCTCCTCTCCATGGGACTTTTCGACTTCTTTCCTTGTTGTGGGCCCCGCCGTAAAGACAAGCTCGACAACGATGAGGTGGGTGGTCCTTCTCTTTTAGGCAGAGAACTGTAGAGGCTGACCCTCCTCAGCAGCTCGCAGAGTCGTCCTCCTTGCTTCCGCATCGTGGTCCCGCCTCCATCATCTCGCAGGAAAACTACGGCACCCTCGCGGATCTCAACGAGCCCAAGGGTCTAACAGGCGAGCAGAGACTGCGTATAGAGGAGATTGGCCGCGAGGCCAACAAGTGCGTGGTTTGCACCAAAGGAGTGGGGATCTGGGACTAACGCCGCCTAGCCACATGCTACCGATCCACCTGACACCGAAACCGCACCATTCCCCGCAGAAACCCTCGCTCTCGCCCTCATCCTCCTCGTCGAGGCCGTCCTCGCCCTCGCCGCTCAGACCAGAGACGTCGCCGCCGGGAGGAACGATGCGCTCGCCCGAACCGGAGGAAGGGGACGAGCAGGTCGTGCAAAAGACTGTCTTCCTCGGTGGACTCGGTGATCGTGGAAGCAGGAAGGCTAGCAGAGGCCGAGGGAGGGGCAGGGGCA
>JASZXS010000357.1:0-17226 GCA_035521475.1 Tremellales sp. Uapishka_1 | reverse complement strand
ACACGGCGGTTTCGGACCGAAAGTCTTCTGCTGCGGGAAGACCCAATCCTTAGACTGTCTCCATCGCAAGGGAGCTCAAAACCGATAAAGACCGAAAGACGAGCGAATGGAACGGCCCAGGGAGAAAGGAGACTCCCAAACGCAAAGTTGCGAATCTTGCAAAGGAGCAATGCCCGGTCCTTTATGGACCGCGAGACATGAGACTGTGACGGCGCCCGTCGAGCTGGCCTTCTGAACCGCAGTGCCGGTGAAAAGGAGACTGGCAACGGGGGCCACTGGCCTCTCTCCCACTTTATCCATGTTTGCTGTTCTTGCTGTCGTGCCTGTTGTCTCCGTGTCTCGGCTCTTCCTCGCTGCTACCTTCCTACGACCGCGCCTTGCTCTACCCTCCTGTAGCCTTTAGCTGACACGACCATGTCTATCTACCTCACGCCACCCCCTACCCGGCGCCCATCCGTCCTCCCCAAATCCACCTTCACCTCTCCTAACCGCTACAAACTCGCCCACCCCATCATCACCCATTGGACATCCAGCGTGCCTGCCGACGACGACGACGAGGCCAAGTCGCCGAATCCACGATCGAAACGGCGTCGAGCAAACAACGGGAAATCCGTCGACCCGTCGCCCAACAAGGCGCACTTGCTGAATCCGCCGTCTCCTCCGCCGAGACGAAGTGGGAATCTCGCCCCCATCAAGCCGATCGGGTTTGCTGCCTCGCGCGAATCGCGTAAGGAAGGCGGTGGCGTCGAGCCCTCGATCCCGAGCCCCGTGGTCATGGGCTTCGACTTTAAAGCCATCGATGAGGAGCAGCTCAAGACCGTCAGTCGTCGTGCTTTGCTCGGCGATAAGGGGGATGCTGAAGACGTGAACGCCCAGGTCCGAAATACCATCTCGATCAAGGAACAGCAGCAAGCGTTGATCGCGGCGAGAAGGAGAGAGGTCGCGGCCTCGACGCCGAGCACCCCGAAAGAATTGACGTTCAAGGGCTGGACGCCAAAGGAGGACGTCAAGGTGGGGACGGGATCCGCTGCCAGTGGAGGCGTGGGCAGACGAAGAGAAAAAACGAGAGACAAGGTCGAGAAGCTGAGTATCGTAACGACTGGGGATAAAGAGGTGGGGATGGCCTCCAAGGTGGGTGTCTCGTCCAAAACCGATTGAAAGGTGACCAAAAGCTGACGGAGACGTAGAGCGCGCCGCTGAATCAAGGACTAGCGATCCAACAGACGTCGTCCCCTCGGGATCCCCCGTCAGGCTCGCAGACGTCGGTCCCGCCTCACATCATGCCTCCGCACTCGACGTATCCGCCCCAGGATCCAAGGACCGCGCCGATCTCGCACACCCGCACACGTAATGGCGAGGAAAACGAGTTTGCGCGTCAACAGACCGGTGGCCATGGCTACTACCCCCGTTCATCGATCAACGTGCCCTCGCTACCGCAGTCCGGTAGGCCGCCCACCACGGCCGACCGACGCAACTTTACCGCGCCGTCGACGAACGCGAACCGCAATTTCGAATACCACCAGCCCCCGCCGCATCAGCACGGGTACCCGCACTCGCGCTCTGACTCGCCGACGTCGCCGCCCCCGCCGAGAAGAGAGAGTTTTCTGCAACCCTTCAACCAGCTGTACGATCTGCTGCACACGACCGACAATCTGCGGTTCACGCTGCAGGACCTGCTACATCGCTACGAGGGCGCCTTTGCGTCCCAGCTCGCCGGGGTCAACGAGTTCAAGAGTACGGCCAACCAGGCGAGCGTGCTGCTTGGGACGCTACAACAGTCGGCAGAGAGTCTGAAGGAGATGGTGCGGTACGAGGTGGAACGACGAAACGAGGGCAACAAGACCGAGCTGGACGAGCTGAAGGAAAGGATCAGGGTGTTGGAGGCGAGGGAGCGATCAAGTAATCAGGCGACCGGGGTGGAGCAGGAGAAGGCGGGCGAGCAAGTAGGCGAGAAGGACATAGAAGCGGTGGGAGAAGCGCAGGAAGACGCTGTGGCAGCTCCTGCGGGTCCGGTAGAGGACAAGTGAGGGACGAAGCGAGGAGGGAGCACGATATTATCTATAGCTAGTTTGACCGGTACAGAGTGAAGTATATAGATCAGGTTTGACTCAGTACGTAGGCATGTGCTAGTACCTGCTAGGTCCCATATGTAGTCCTGCTCGAGCTGCTCCAACGATTCTCCGCACAGGAGGACCGCGCCTGCGACATGATGCATGGAAGGGCCTGCCATTGACGACGGTCATGCTATGCATTCGTCCGCCTGCTACCATCCAAGCGCTCTATAATATCCACTCGATCTCGTACCGTCCATGTCCGCCGTGCCGTCTGGATGAGGTGATGTGAGTACCGCCCGGTGAGGATTGGACGGATGACCGACGGTGACCTCTCGGGTCCTCATTTCCACGCTAGCGGTTAAAACTTGACCCTTCCCGTCATGGTCATCGCTCCCTTGGCTCGCCGCGACTGATCATCTCGGATTCGCTTTCTCATCTCCCATCTCCCACCCTACTCAACGCCCCATCCACCACCCGCCATGTCCGACACGGATGCATGCAGTATCTCCAACGACACTTCCCGCTTCGGGCTCAGGATAGCCAGTATCTTTGTCATCCTCGTGCGTAGTGGTCTCTTTCCGCCTATTTGCACCGCTCGCCTTACTGACGGACACCCTTCTCGCCAGGCTACAAGTCTCGTCGGGACCCTCGCCCCGATCGTTCTGCGTCAGAGCAGCTTTGTGCCGCGCTCCGTGTTCGAGTGAGTGCTGCTGTATTTTCGCGAGAAGAGGGCAGCACCGGCTGACGTGGGCAGGTTTGCGAAATACTTTGGATCAGGGGTCATCATTGCGACTGCGTTCATCCATCTCCTCGCGCCGGCGTTCGAGGAGCTCGGCTCGGAGTGTCTGACGGGCGTATGGCAGGATTATGTGAGTCGTTTAAGATGATTGGCGGTGGGAATAGCATGCTGACGTTGGACACGCAGAGTTGGGCGCCTGCCATCGCGATGGTCGCGGTGTACTCTATCTTCTTCGCCGAGATTGCGGCGTACAGGATGGGCACGAAACGGATGGAAAAGATTGGATTCAACTACAGTACGTCGTATCTCGCAGCACGCGTGACCCCAAACTAAGGACCCCGACCGCCAGGCTCGCACAACGACGACGCGACGGATGCCCATGCGCACTCGCACGCCAAGGACCCGCCTCTCGCGGTCGATACCTCGGGACCGTCGCACCCTCACCACGGTCACCCCTCGCACCCGGACGCTGCTGCCGACCCTCATGCGCCCCACCGCGGACACGTCCACGACCATGGAGAGTCCCTGTCGTCTACGCCAGGTAGCGAGGACAAGGAAAAGCTGGATCTCGAGGTCGGCGGCGAGATGGAGACGGTCAACGGGCTGCCGTCGAGAGCCGAAGCTACGGCTCAGCTCATCGCGGTCGCCGTGCTGGAATTCGGAGTCATGCTTCACAGGTCTGTTCTTCTGATTGTTGGAAGTTTACAAGGCTGATGGAAAAATTAGCGTGATCATTGGCTTGACGCTGGCAGTCAACGAGTCCTTTGTCATCCTCTTCGTCGTCATCGTCTTCCACCGTGAGCACTTCATACACAGCGTTGATGGGCGAGAAAGCTGAACACGGATGTTTTCAGAGATGTTCGAAGGGCTCGGTCTGGGTTCGCGATTGTCCGGGTTGACCCTGCCGGACAGGCTGTCGTACAGCCGATACGTGGCTGCGGGGGTGTATGCCATCTGCACGTGAGTACCGAATATGAATTCAAGCGAGACTAAAGTAGGGTAAGAAACTGATATCCTTGACAGACCCGTCGGAGTCGCCGTCGGACTCGGTATTAGGGAGACGTACAACGGGAACGGAGCCACGGCTAACATCGTTTCCGGTGTCCTGGATGCCTTTTCGGCGGGGGTCCTGCTCTACACCGGTCTCGTCGAGGTGGGTCTGTCTTTTTCGCTTTATAGTCAGCAAGGGCTAATCCGCGCTCGTAGCTCCTGGGCCACGAACTGCTCTTCTCTCCCCGGATCATGAAATCGTCTACGCCAAAATTGGCCTATATTCTGGGATGCATGACATTGGGTTCGGGTCTGATGGCGCTGTTGGTGAGTCGTGGTGGATACCAGTGTTAAGTGGGCTGTGGGCTGATGCATCACGTTTCTCAGGGCCGTTGGGCATAGAGATTTGCTGAAGCGGATATTGGATAGCAGTAATGATAGTATAGTGAGCAGGACAGCATGTAGCCCTATCTCAGCCCTAGTCTTCGTCAGGGGGGTACAGGCAAAATGACTGCGGTCCCGCATAACTCTTCCGCCAGCAGCGTACACCTTCCCAGATGCCCAAATATTGCTTGTTTCACGGCTGGAACGGCCCATATGTGGAATGCACCGGATCGCTTCTGCATCTACGGACAGTGTAAGCAAGCGGATCTCCTCTCGTAGACTCTGCATAGCTCAATACGGATCTCACGTTCCCGTCACACACTATCCGCTCATCCGGCTCGTTCCCGTATATTTACCTGGATCGTCGATCCATGGGCAATTTGCGTCAGAAGGAGCCCTCGGCTTTAAATCGCCACCCGCGATCGAAGCGACATTCGAACGCTCCGTCTGTCCAACCGGTATGAAGCCTACGTTCATCTCGTTGTGTTTCCAATCGTAGTCCAAGAAGTGCCAGGTAGAGACGTCTCCAGACGGCTTTTGCGATACCACGAGGCTATCGACAATTTGGTCCGCGATCCTCGTTCTGGTTGCCAAATATTGTCGCTCACACTTATCGATTTCCGCGTCAGAATAACCGACAGAGGACTGTTCTCACGCCGAGAGGTCGCTCGGCAAGAGTCGTAGTACTGTGTCTCGCAGCTGACCTCTCGTGCGTTCGTCTACGGTGCCGTCTGCTGCAATCAGGCTATCGGGTACAGTGACTGAACCTAGATATATTGTAAGTGGTGCGCGAGTCTCGGTCATTGTCCATTGCGCTGTTGGATTAGTGGAGGTGTGGGAGTAGTGTGTATAGAAGCGGATATGGGATGGACAGCGCAGTCCCTATTGATAATACGCTTCAGAAGTGAAGATATCCTTTCATCCCTTTGAGGGCGTCCTTTCATGTCTTCTGCTGTGCTTGTCCCCAGCAGTGAGCGCGGAGAGCTGTCGGCGGTCTATCCTGCGGTCTACCGCCGGCCGTCTCGATTGGATCATCCTTTAATCCCTTCGTGAGGTGGTCCTTTGATACGTTCTGCTCGGATCGCTCTAGCAATACGTGAATGCGACAACCTGCCAATCTGTACAGCGGTCCGCCGCAAGTACGGAGCGTTTGAGATGGGATGTTTCTCCGTACAGCGCTAGCCAGATTGCCATCGCTCGGTAACATATACACCGAATGCAGAAGACATCAATCAATTGAGCGAGCGGAGACTTTGCCAAACGCATTCTGCTTCTGCGGTGAACTTCGCCCTTTACAAGTCTAATATCAACAGTCGTATTCCACAGGCTCTGCTTCCGTCATAATCGATCGCGCCTCTCGACATCACACCGCCCAGAACTAGGCTTGTCGTCCCACTAACCAGCACTGTTGATGGAATCAGACCCTCGCGCCTCCGGACCCAATAAAGCGAGCGACGCGGTCCTGTAAGATGTCCCTGTCGGCAGGATCACCTCCTTATCGGATCCCACGGAGCCCACAAAGGACACGGAGAGATCCGAGTTGTTAATACGAATGTAGTTCTGGAAGCTGTGGTCACCGCTGCGAACCTTGAGACCATAGTCGCTGTTGTAGGTCACAAGTTGCTCGACGGCAGAACCTATCGTGGTCGCGATCTCCTTGCTCGCAGCCGTGACATTTCCCTCCAAGCGATCGAGATCTTCTTGCGACATGTCGGAATACATCGCTCGTACTTCTGGGATGGTCAGCAAGATCTCGCGTTCTTCACGGGCCGCTATCTGGTCTCCAATGCTTTTGGCGTCAAAAGGCGGTCGAAGCGGAGCATTTTTAGAGTGATTGGATACGATGAGAATCCTTTCCATGATGCGTATGTAGAGTGGGTCGGACAGGTAGGACGTGGAGTCGTCAGATGGGTGAACGATGGAAAGGTGAGGAGGGATTGGGAGGGCATCGAAGTCCGGACCCCAAGTCGTGTCAAGAGGGAAGCTTCGTTCATCCCTTTGTGAGAGGAGCCTTCCTGTGCAACCCTTCTCACGGGGGAAGCGGTTGGTAGGTTCTTTCCCTACCGTCCCGAGGAAGCGAGCTGCCAATGTGTCCGGCAATACGTATATCGAGACCGGTCTTTCCGTGTCACGAAGGGTTCTGGGGGCCGGGAAAGAAGTGGTTGACTGGCTCGGAGGTTCAACAGATAAAAATAGAGCTACGGTACTGCAAGTACATAGCTTGAGTGGACTTTTCCCCGCTGTGTAGATACGACTTTTGCCTGGCGAATCAATGCTGACGTCCGCATCGATCGCCAACCCTCGGCTTCGCATGTGTGGACACTGACCACTCGCGCTCGTGTCGTTCGCGTGTTGACAGGCGGCCTCTATGATGCGCTTCACGGTATTGGTGGCACACCTAAGTCGACCCTCGATCATTGCCCAGCCAACGAAGCCATGATTTCCTGGGGGGAGTCGTTTCTGCCATACTGCGTATCTTCCGCACCATGGGCGCTTCCTATCTACCATTTCCACGAACTTCTCCGCTGCGCCTTCCTCTCATCACGATGCTATGAAGGCTCCCGCGAGACCCCTCGTATCGGAAAAGTCAGATCTCTGTTACTTCCCCTTCGCTTCCGCTGCTTTTTCGTCAGTCGGGACTATTGACCCCATGAGCCAAACAGAGCGGTAAATAGGGTCATCTGCAGACGCAATCAAGGTCAGAGACAGCGTGTCGTTTTCGAAAAGACTCCGGACGATTTGAACACTCCCCTCGAGCTCTAGCTTTGTTATGTCCGCTTCTGCTTCAGACCAGTGGGTGCCAACTTTCTCCGCGGTTTTCCGTTCACAGCAAACGTGCTGCGGATCTGTATGCTTCCGCCATCTTCGCCGAGTGACCGTTCTCAGTCAATCGAGCGACCAGTTCTGTTGCTATATCCTTATCCCATAAGGCGTTCGCTCTGGATTGGGCGTCTGCTGCCCTCACGGCAGCTTCGACTTTGGCTTTGGCTTCGGGTTTCAGCTTGGCTCGCTTTGGCTTCGGCTTCGGCTTCGTCGAGGTTAAATGATAAGCTGGACATCTTTGAGACAGACGATGAAAGATCTGGTCGTGCTTGAGAGATCGATAACTAATCGGGATGTCTGAAAGGTGACGGCGAGGGAATACGCCACCAGTCCGTCTTTGTCACCGCTTCATACCTTTCTCTCATTCGACTGTCCATTCATCCCTTTGTTTAGGAATATCTCGGCGGGCTGTCTGCATGACGTCACACGAATGAGAAGTGTGACGCGGACAGTTGGTCCTCCTTTAGTAGAAGCCGATACATCCATTGACAGCAGCTACAGTATACCTCCTCATCCCGTCCACTCGTTTCCGTCTTTCACCGGAATAAAAGGGAAGTCTCTAAGTGGTCCACAGAGATAGTCATGCTGAAAAACCTCAGGCTTGCACACTCTTTCTCGTACAGCGACAAATCTCCTTCGAAGGGATGATGAACACGGACTGCTATTCCGCTCGTAGCATACAGGAGACGAGACATCTCACCATCGCTATGCAACAGATCGAGTGAGAGAAGTCCACCACTGAATCTCTACACCTTAGTCACTGTCAGAGGAAGCCACCTACTCAGGGTCTAGCACGGAAATGCACCCCAAAATCGACAAGAGAGCAGCATCTAGCCTATCCGCTGCTATCAATAATGCTCGAACGTGAAATAAAGAGGGTCACCAATCTTCGAAGAGAACGCAAGGAGTCGGCGGGGCTCGTACCGTACGAGGTTGTATCTGTGAGGAAGCTTGACTTTCGTCTGCTCGGATCTGGAGAAGCCGACACCTTAGAAGCGATCACCATGCAAACGAATAACTCTCCGACAGATCATGCATGTATTATGAATGTCCACTGGTCTTGCTCTCTCCCGCGTCAGCTGAACTACCCTCTGATTCAGAAACCTTTCCTACTGAGAAAACCCTTCTGGAATCCGAATTCGGAATCCTCCGTGCTCGGTGCGGTGGTCCTTGCTGCAGATGAAGAAACGGAGGGCGAGCGTTTAGTGTTCGGCACTGTGAAGGGACCTAGCTTCTCGTGATCCATGATCGTCGAGGAGGGCCCATAGACGGACGAGTACAGGGTGACCTCGTCATCCTTGGTACTGAATGATTTGATTTCGGACTTCCCAGAAACGACTGCGACTCGAGTACCATAGCCGTCGGCGGAGTTTCTGGCTCGTTCCATTGCGTTGAAAAAGAGGTCTCGAGCTTGAGTCTCGACGAACTCCTGCTGGTCCACGGTGTACCCTCTTGAAGCAGTTCTTTTCTGTAAGTCTGACTTATGCAACGCCCAACTACTTTGGACGGGGTCGTTGGTGAACAAAACCTTGGTAGAAGAGTTCATGTAGAATAGTATTGTTGAGGGTGTGTTGCGCTCCGAGAAGTCTTTGGAAGGTAATAAGATCGCAATCTGCGAATAAGTGGTTGAAATGAGCAGGAAAATTCACCAGCGTGAATGCAATTTATATCGTTTTCCGCAGCATCTTCCTTTCATCCCTTTGTCTGACGTATCGTGGCGAGACATCTACATGACATCATCCGGGTAATTGTGAGAAAACGTATCTATAAGGCGTTGTCCTTTGTCAGTTGTATAGATAAAGAATGACGTGATCGCAGCTTACGGGCCCTCCTTTATAAAGTAAACGACTGCGTAACGCCATGTTGGAAGTTTTGGTGAAACGTATGGATCAGCGTCCTCCATTGACTGAGACATACAGAACGGATGACGTGATCACAGCTTCAGCGACCACAGCTTCGCATTCCTCCTTTGAAAACAGTGGAGAGCGTGGTCGCGTGGACCCGCAAGAGGTAGAAGACATGCGTCACAGCAAGACGAGAAGAGCCTTCATGGAGTCTTGATATACGATGTTCGGCGATACTACTGGTCGCTGGAACTGTTCCAAGGACTCAAATAACAAGCACCACTCAGGACACGTCGCTATACCGAGTCGCCCTCTATTATCTTCTTGCTCTAGCGATGTACCTATGCTGGGCTGACATATTTCAGGTAACAACTTTTCAATTGACTACTCGATTGTTATCTTGAAATACCCGGGGCGTTGATCGTGCAATGTACCACGCTATCAGGCTGCGATCTTTGGACGGTGAGAAGAGCGGTCACACATGTTTTCTCATCTGCGCCAAGTGCAAAATCCAATGTGGCTCCCTTTTGGGCTTCTTCCGTCCTCTTCTGCAGCTTCTTCCCCTACACTACAGTCTCGCAGGTAGCTCCCTCCTTGCAGGCGAGAATGCAATCTTGGTTGTCTACTTCGGATGAGCTCTGATAGTCGTACTTCTTCCCGTCAGTCAACTTGCCAGCGATTGCCACTCTGCCACGGAACTCAGCGCTCCAAGACCGCTTCGTCGTGGGCAATCTTTTATTCGCCTTCCTTCCACCGTCTCATGTCCCCTCCTCTTCCTGCTCCCCATACAAAGCACCTCCCTCATCTTTTACATTCGCTGCCTCATTCATCCGCATCCCTATCGTTGTCACAGCTGTCCTCATCCTCCTCTGGGTCGGCGACATCGACCAACACCACCGGTACAACCCTCTGGCTCTCCTCGCAACTTGTGTCTGTCTATCTTGCCTCACTCTCTATCTCGACAGAGAGTGGTATCATCGAATTAGGGGCAGGGATAGGATACTTGTCCCTGTACCTCTCCCACCTCGGCTACAATGTCCTCTCGACTGACATTGAACCGGTCGTTTCTACCGTTCTGAGACCCAATGTCGATCGAAACTCGACCCTCCATAAAGGGGCAATACGAATAGAGGAACTAAATTGGAACGATGCGCTCCCGGACTACATTTCGAAGGACCAATTCTCAACGATCATCACTACCGATACGATCTATCATCCTTCCCTGACCGTCCCTCTGCTGGAGACTCTGATCGCCCTGTCCAGTTTAACGTCTTTGGAAAAGAGGCCACCGTTGATTATCGTGGGACTGGAAAACCGGGACCCACAACTCATCAACCACGCGATGGGAAAAGCGAAAGAGATGGGCTTCGATTTCAAGAAGATCTCGGCGGGACGACTACAAAAATGTCTGGACAAGACTGGATGGGGCTGGAAAGGGCACGATTGGGAGGGTGGAGAGATATGGAAGGGACGGTGGAGGGGAACGTAGCGGTACAGATGGCTAGATATACCCTGCAGATGCGATACCGTCAATGAAGTTCTAAGTTATCCGATCCGGAAACTGTATCGCGTTTGTCGATCAGATTTCCGTGGGGAGGCTTCGCTGGCCAATGAGACAGTGCTACTCGTGCTTTTCATCGACCATGATCTTTTGGTACCATCTGAGCAGTTTCAGTGACATTGCTTTCAAGGGCGCACTCGTGAGAGCCGGAAATCCAGCCAAAACCCAGGTAAGCGCGTCAGTCCACGTGGTCGATGCCGAACCAAGTCCGTCTTCATCATCTGTCCACTACGGCTTGGTCTTGTTCTGCCTATCTTACCCATGATGTCCGCTGCGGGCACCCCGCCTCGAAGGCCTGCAAAGAGGGATACATCTACTCTGGCAACGTCGTCTAAGCCCAAAGATCCAGCAATAGAACGCGCTTTGCAGCTGACGACATTCGAGGTTTGCCCTTCTTCCGCATGTACTTAATTTATCACTGACTGCACGCATCATAGAGCAACTATGTAGTCGAGGATTTCATCGGCACTCTCTCCGAAAAGTTGATCAACGAATCCAAAGGCGATCCAGGCCGTACGTCCCTTGCTGCCCGGCTCTTGTTACCCTTGACTCCATACTGATCCGAGCGTTCACAGCATTCAATCCCACTCCCTTCTTGCAGACCTTCTCTCCTGCACTAGACTCGTTGTTGAATCTCCGGAAGCAGGTTGCTGAAAGGACAAAGAAGATGGAAATGGAAGTGAGGAAAGCGGAGCGAGAGTATGGGCGAAGGTTGAGAGAGCTGGATGGAGGTTTCGAGGTTGGTCTCATCCTGTTCTTGTTGGCTACGAAAGGGTCAGGAGCTGACGGGGTGATTTGACTAGGCCATAGGCAGCTCTTTTTCGAACTTGGAGAGCAAGATCACGGATGTTGGCCGGACCGCCGTCAGAATTGGTGAGTCTGTCGCTGGAGTGTACCAGAAACGCTAACCGGTGTTGCTGATTAGGTGAACAACTTGAGTCGCTTCACCTGACTCGATCTACAGCCCAGACATCATCCCTCCTGCTTTCACACTATCTATCCTTATCCCATCAAACGGCCACAACACCTGATCCCAATAACCCCGTAGCCCCAACGAACCCGCTCGAAACGCTGTTTGCAACGAGAACTTCTCGCGAAGGCAGAGCTAGATTGGCCGTCATCCTTAGACGATTGATGGGAGTCGCGAAAGATGTTGCCGACAATGCGGCAACGGCTGTCCATGAAGCGGAAACTGCCGCGACTCCCAAGCTGGAGGGAGATGATGGAGCTGGAACTCCGGTACTCTCTCAAAAGGCCGTAGGGAAGAGGAAGAAGGAGAAGGAAAAGGCCGAGAGAGTACGAGACGAGATTGAGAGGTACTGCGAGAAGTTCGAGAAGGAAGTCTTGAGGTTGTTCGACCGAAGTTACAGGAAGGGGGATCCGAGAATGATGGCGGTGAGTCGTTTTTCCCCTTCATTGGCATGGACGCTAATGAGCGTATCTGAGCTAGCATTGTGCCAAGACGCTGTTGGATTTCAACGGAGGAACGTCCTGTGTTCAGATTTACGTGAATCAGCACGACTTCTTCATTTCCAAGGACAGAGTTCTGGAGGAAGCCCAGAAGGGCGATGAGGGAGAGGACAGTCTGTTCGTGTTCCATTACGCTCACAGATCGACATTGACATCATCCAGGTGGAAGATTATCGGAGATCCGGACGCGGCGCCTCCTACGAGCGAGCCGGGAATGGAGGCTTTGTTCAAAGAGATTCGGCTAGTTGTGTCCCAGGAGGCTCAGATCATCAAAGCTGTCTTCCCGAATCCGACTGTTGTCATGCAGGTCTTCCTGCAGAGAGTATTCGCGCAAGTGGTGAGTTCTCCTCGTTTGGCGTGCAACGTCCGTCGTAATACTGGCTGCAGATACAACAACACCTCGAAAATATCTTGTCCCGTGCCGCTTCCATATCGACGCTGGCCATGCTCCGCCTTTTGCACTTGACTCACTCCATGTCTTCCGCATTGATCGAAGACTTGAAACAGTATGACTTCTCCCTGTCATCTTCTTCCTCATCAACATCCGGCAAAGCGTCCAGTGCGGGTGCAAACAACACTGGGCCGTTGGCCGTCATGCTCGACCATTCGATGGAGGAGATGTTCGTCCCGTGGCTTGAAGGCAGCCGGTATCTGGACAGCGAGAGCAAGAACTTGGTCGAGCTGTACGCCGGGCTGTTGAGCCGTTTCACCAAGTACCATGTAAGCTTTGATACATACCGTGTACGACCGTGTACGTGAGCTGACACAACTTGCTCGACAGGAAACCGTTCTCAAGGCGAAACCGAACTCCCTGCTCGACAGAGTGGTCCATCAGATATCCTCCACGACAACACATTCTTCCACCGCCCAGGTCCAGTCTACGGCTCAATCAGCCGCTGCTGCTATATCGAAGTATGCCAACATCTTCACGTCCTCGACATCCTCGGCGAAAGTGAACTCGCCCGCACCGAATACCTTGGCCTCGCGATTTGCTTCTAATAATGGAAGCGAAACGCCGCGTTCGAACTCTGAATCCGGGACACCATTAATTGCACAGGGGTTTGTGGGGTCGGTCAAGGGTGACGACCTGGAGGATAAAGTCTGGGCCACAGATGGAGTATTGACGGTCGATATGGCGGAGAGAATGCTTAGGTGGCATGCCGAGGCAGTAGGAAGGGTCGTGGAGCTGAGTGCAAGCGGTGATGTGTAAGTCGATTCCCACGAGAATTCTATGCATCACGCTGATGAGTCTCTAACGTAGTGCCAAGAATGCATTCGCCCTATCGAAGGTACTGGCCGAAGCTATTGGGAGATCCTTCATCGAGACTGCTTTGGATTCGTAGGTCAAAGGAAATTTCGTTTTTAGGAGAAGGCTTATTTGGGTCTGCTGTAGGTCCGCGGCCAAGCTGGAGTCCGATCCGAAATCCGAGCCAGATTTGTCGCCTTTGCAGGTCCTCAAGCCTGCCGACCTGATCTGCCATCTATGGCAGCGATATACTGCTACTGCTTTACTTCCCCTGGCGGGAGGCAATGTCGCAATTCGGAGGGAGATGTCGACCTTTAACTCGAACAACGTGGTCAGGATGGAAGGGAAAGTGAATGTGGTGATTCAGAAGGCTCTTGATGGTAAGTCTCTCCAAAGAGGTGCTTGCCATTCGAGACGATCACTTATCGGTTTGCGCAGGCATAATCGTGTGGTTGACTTTCTTGTTGACCAAACAAAAGAAGAACGATTTTAAACCGAGAAACGACGATCTGTCATTTGCGCGAACGACAACAGAACCTTGTGAATCGTGCTGTGAATTCCTCGATACAGTTAAAGCGTCTTCTGCCGAGGGACTGAGTGGAAAGAACGCGGAACTGTTTTTGACTGAAGTCGGAGTCGCCTTCCATAGGTTAGCTGTCTTCGTGATTGCTGTTGACAAAATACGCTGACGATCAGCAGTCTACTCCTGGATCACTTCAAGAAGTTCCCGGTGAACCCCACCGGAGGTTTGATGCTCACCAAGTAAGCCTGTCCCGAGATCCACTCCTTGAAGGCTGACAACTCTTCAAAAAGGGATCTGGCATCCTACCAAGAGACCGTCCATCGATATGCCATACCGGCCCTAAACGACCGGTTCGACATGCTGCGACAGCTGGGCAACTCGTTCATCGTCCAGCCAAATGTCTTGAAATCTTACATGACGGAATCCCACCTGGGTCGCATCGACTCGCGGTACCTCAGGCCCTATTTGGCCCAACGGGTAGATTACAGCCAATTTGCGAAGTCGCTCAATCTCGAAACGCTTCCTGCCGAGAATCAGACGCCGATCCTGAACAAGAATATCTCGAGGATCGCGGTCGGTGGATCCAGGTTATCGGGCGTGGCAGGTGTTGGGATGGGGAAGTTGAAGGAGATGCTCAAGGAGTTTGAGGCGCTCACGCCAGAGGAAGTGGAGGCGCTGCGAAGGAAGTCTCAGCGGTCGAGCGAGACCCCAAAGGGTAGACACATCGCAATTTTGTAGAGGTCAGACAGATGAGAGGTTGTACCAATATGAATCCCTGTTTGCTTGTTTGATCAATAGCAGCGTTGGCTAGAAGACCAGCAAGAGCATGCATGTCTGGCAAAAGAGGGTATGCGATGGTTCTATGCTGAGACATGGTAAACAGAAGCAGAAACGATTCACTCTCTATAGGCTAAATATTGACACAGAAATAAGACACATGCAGATGAGAAACCTTTTAGGGTCGTTAGACTGTTCCTTTCGTCGACGTCTTGGACATCAGCTTGGCTTTCTCGATTTGCGAATGACCTAGGGGTCGGGATCAGCGTGCGTCTCGCGAAGTCTGAAGAGGGAATGATACTCACTTCGGACTGCCAATGACTTCTTGTAGTCTACGATGGAGATGTCCTCTTTCGTGAGGTTGATGACCTTCTTGTCCTTGACCTCCCAGAGATCCTCGGCGACTTGCGATATGAGTCCTGGGGGGGGGAAGCTACATCAACACAACTACCGTCAAGAGGCGCTAACGACACTCACTGAAGTCGTGCGAGACAATGACGACACCGCCTTCGAACTCCTTGATGGCGGTAGCCAACGAGTCGATCGACTCCATGTCCAAGTGGTTGGTAGGCTCGTCCAGCAGCAGGACGTGCGGGTGTTCCATGGCCAAACAAGCGAAGACGACTCTGTGGAAGAAGGAAGGTCTGTCAGTCACAAGGCACCGAAACGGTATTGACCGACCAGCATGACTTGCCTGTTCCTCAGACCATCCGACAATTGACCGATGGGATTCGTCTGATGGGCACCCGTGATACCGAATCGACCGATTTGACCTCGCCAGAACTGAACGTCCTTTTCCGGGAACTTCTGTCCGTACGTAGCGGCGAGATGCTCGATGGGTGACTTGTCATAAGGCAATTGATCGGCGGAGTGTTGCGAGTATTTGGCAAGTTTCAGGGCAGAGTGCTTCGAGATCGTTCCTTCCGACGGTGAGAGTTGTCCGGTGATCAAGTTCAGCAGCGTGGATTTTCCGGTACCGTTGTCTCCGACAATAGCGATTCTGTGGATAGACAACGTGATCAGCTTGCAAATCCGTGGGAACTTGGGCAGATTCCATACCTCGAGTCCATGTCGATACCGAAGGAAAGATCCTTGTATAGGTAATCCTTCTTTTCTCCAGAGTAAGAGAACGCGACGTCCGAGAAGGCAATAATGGGGGGAGGAAGTTTCTTCACGTCTTCAAAGTTGAATCGCAAGACCTTGGGGACCTCGACCTTTTCGATCAATCCGGCGGCCTCCATCTTGTCGATGATCTTTTGCTTCGACTTGGCCTGCTTGACCAAGTTGGCATAGGTACCGGCGGACGAGATGAATTCTGGACAACCAATGGTGAGCAATGTTGCGAAGGCACAGCAGCAGACCTACTCTTGATATGGGCGATTTCTTCCTGCTGCTTGGCGTACGCCTTCATCTGGTTGACCTCGTTTTCAGACTTTGTTCGGACGTAGGTCGTGTAGTTACCACCGTAGTATACGAGGTTTCGTCGGTGAGTCAGGTCCATCATGTTGGTGCAGACGTTGTCCATGAAATCCTGGGAATGCGAAGTGAAGATCTGTAAAGCTGTCAGCCGACATTCCTTTGACTTTAAACGAATGAGCTTACGAGAATGTGGTTGTATGTCGACAGGTAGGCTTCCAACCAGACGACGGCTCCCAAATCCAAATGCGACGTGGGCTCATCCAACAACAACAAATGGGGTTTGACGAACAGAGCTCGCGCCAGGGCGACTCTCATTCTCCATCCTCCCGACATGTCCTTTGTGGGTTTGGCCATCATAACTTGGGTGAAACCCAAACCGGACAGGATAGCTCCGGCCTTTGCCTCGAATGTCGCCGGATCCATCTCCTCCAGCTCCTCGTATACGGCTTCGAGCGCGAGCTCGTCCACATCGTCGGCAATGGACATCTCCTCGGCGAGTTTTTCCAATCGCGCCACCTTCTCTCGGGCAGACGCAATGATGTAGTCCAAGGCATTGACATCAGAGGGGTCGACGGCTCCTCGGACGAGGTAGATCTGGGGGCCACATCCAGGTCAGTCGAGCTCGTTGAATGAAAGCAATCAGGTGGAGGGAAACTCACGTCGATGTGTTCAGGAATCTCAACATCCCGGTCGGCGATGGATTGGAGGAACGTCGATTTACCCGAACCGTTCTCACCCAATAAACCGTACCTTCCCACACCCATCAGCTTGACAATATCGCAAAAGCAGAGTGAAACACACCTTTGTCCGTAATTGAGAGCAATCTCGGCATTCTCAATCAAAAGTCGACCGTGGAACGAGAGCGTGTACGAGTCGATCTTGATATCTCGTCCCTTGGCATCGGAGACGAGGACACCGTTCTGTCATGGCAAAAGGGGGTCAGCGCCCAGTGCCTACGGATTTATCGCCCACTCGAGAATCCTTGAAGCAGACATACGGCTGACCGATCCGTGGCGAGGTTCAATTTGGCCATATCCACCGCAGCCTGCTGACTCAGATCGTCGGCTGACGCATTCATCGAGACGCTCGTCATGGGTGTTCCAGCTCCGTTTGTAGAAGCTCCGGGGGTATCACTCGACGTCGTGCCCTTCTCAGCTGCTTTGGCTGCCTTTTCTGCGAGTCTCTTGGCCTTGGAAGCTGAAGGCGCCATTTTGAGTGTCGATTTTGAGGTCGGGTAAGGGAGGGGAAGTAGAGAGAGGTATGAGCCGAGACACGAGAGAGTCGGACAGATAATGGATCAAAGGGAAAAAGGTCTGGCGTGCAACAAAGAATTCAAGGAAGTGGCGATTAGGAAATATTATTACCGCGGCAAATCCACATCGTGGCAGATCACAAT